>JAYMTN010001969.1:0-11805 GCA_036897425.1 Erodium trifolium
CGCTGGTACTCCCTTTCAGTTTCTCTTCCTTCTCTTCCTCTTCGCCCGTTTTTCTCCTTCTTCCCTTGCCTCTTTAGGCTTTCCCAATCCGTCTCAGATCTGTTTTCTGTCTACAGATCTAGTCTCTCCGGCGTGGGTGGGGTGTAGATCGAGTTCTTTTCGGCTTGATTCTTCAACTTCCTGAGGTCGTTGAGGTGTTGGGGGTGATTGGGGTGGGGTTTGGCTGAGTTCATCGTCTCCTTCCTCTCTGTTTGGGTTCCCTTTCTCAGATCCGGCCGTGGGACTTCCTTCCCGGCCGGGATAGTTGTGGATCTGGGTTCGGTTTCTCTATGAGTTGCTGGGTGCTGGCGCGTGACTAGCGCGTATGTGGATTTAGTCAAGACTCCGGCCAGAGCTTCGGGCTCGTGCCTTTCCTCCTCTGGCGCTCCTATCTCTGGTGAGCACCGTTGCTCTTCCTTCTTCAAATGTGGGACTCGCTTCTCGGCTCTGGTCAAGATCGTGGGGAGAAGGTCGATCTCGCCGTTCGTGGTGGCTGTGGGTGTTGGCCTCAGCACGGCCTCGTCGGATTAGGATTGGAGCTCAGCTATGGTGGGGGTTCGGGACGGTCTCGGCTTTGTGGAATCTGATTTCTCCAGCTCCTTGGGCGGGCTCAGGTTCGGTAGAAATGCCGGATCCTCCTCTTTGTGTCTCTAGGTGTTGATCGAATTCACGAGGAGGATCGACCTGCAGTTCCGTTCTTGGAGTTGAAGGAGGAAGCTTCTACATCCCTAAGGCATTCTCTTTCCCCTTCAATTGCTTGGATAAATCTCTCCTTTAATTTGTTCTTACCTCACTAGTTGTCCGGCTTCACTTCTTCTTGATCTGTTTTCGAGCTCGCCGGTTCAAGGCGTTGACCGCCGGCGAAGTTCTTTGGGTGATGTTTACCCTGTTCAGAAGTCGGTCACTAGGGTGGGAGTGATCAATTTTAGGTTAGGGGTTTTTTCTTTTGTTTGGTTGGGGTTTAGAGAACCTTGAGGTTCAGCTTGGGTTGCTGGGTGTTTCGTTTTTCTTTTATCCTTACTTTTGGTTTTTAATGGTTGGTATATTTTGGTTTTAGACCATCGTTTTTCAGTGCTTCAAGATTGGAAATTTCTGGTATTAGACCTTTAGTTTTATGTTCTTCTGTTTTCTTGTGCAAGGTTGTTCTGGTTGTTTCTCCCCTGCGTGGGATGTGTTCTGTTTTTTCTTGTGGTTGTTCTTGTCAGGTTGTTTGGTTGTTCTGTTGGTTGTAAACCCTCTCCTTGTTGAGGGTCTGGTTTGAGGTTCCTGTGGAACGCTCTGTTCTTGTACTACACACTTGCTCTACTCTTCATAGAGCATTTATTTTAAATTTGATTTGCCGATCAAAAAAATAGCTTAGTTTTTTTCCCTGTTTGCTGTCGTTAATAAATACCATGAGAAATACTAAAAGATTGCCATAGATGATAAAGACACTGATGTTGAAACATAAAGGTCATTCAAGAGAGTGGACCAGTAAACACGGCTCCCATCATTGTGAGGTCTAAGGGTCACTTATGTACCCATAAATAAGCAATTGAATATTTACGTATTTAATTTATACTTGCTAACATAACACCCTTATAGTTCTCTTATTTTATTCATCAGTTTCTGAGTTTCTTCTATCAATCGTTGTTCATCAACTTCTTTTTATTGGTTGTTATGTTTAAAGGCTTAATGTGGACTGGTTTCCACCTGTTGAGGCTTCTCTCAAGCGTGCTCTTGTCCAAAAGTTGATATTTGAACTGCTTGAAAGTCGCAATGCCAGAGAATGGGAATGATTTGGGTGATGATGTCGTGGAATTACACAGACAACAATCTGTGAAAAGGAGCTATGTCCCTGAATTGCAAGGACAATATCCTGTGAAAAAGTTGAGACTAACACCTGATGATGACGAAATGTCTGTAAACTTGCCCAATGAGCTCCAATTGTAAATAGGGTTATGGATGGATGAAACTTCTTCCCGACAGTTTAACACACATGTACTGTACATTGGAGTCTCACTAGACTGATTTGTGAATATTGATATATATTGGGCATAGAGCACACTTAGATTGTTTAGAGGTTATTCTCATATTGCTTCTAATTCTCTTGTGAAATGGATAGCAAAGCTAATTTGACTAATAGTCTTGAGTACCTTTTTTTTTTCGTGCCATCAGAAAAAGAGTTATTATCTTACCGCTTCTATTATTGAGATTCATACTGATTTGGAAAAATTGTATCAATTCACTTCTATATATTTTTAGGGGGTATACTAATTTTTTTAACATGGATAAAAGAAAAGTCCATTTTGGAACATAAAATTAGTCAATTTTATCAAATTAATGTATTTTGGGTTAATTGTCAAAAAGTGCACTGAAGTTTTGTCCACAAACGAAAGCATACATAAACTTTTGTCCACATTTTGTGGGTGCATTGAAGTTTTGTCCACGCTTTGTGGGTGTATTGAAGTTTTGTCTACCGACTTTTTTTATTTAGAAAAACGTATTGCCCACAGAACTATAGAATGCATTATGAATTGCCCACAACTTCTGAATGCATTATGTATTGAGTCTGCAAAGAACTGTCCAGACCTTTCATTCTAAACATTGTTGTTACATTTTTTTTAAAAGACGGTGGACAAAACTTCAGTACACTCACAAAACGTGGGCAAAAGTTTATACATGCTTCGTTTGTGGACAAAATTTCAGTGCACTTTTTGACAATTAACTTATGTATTTTTTGCATCACAAAAGTTATCTAAGGAATGCGTACTTTTATTTAAGGTGGTGAATTAAAATATGTATATCCAAACAGTTCAATATGCAAGGCAAAAGAAGAGTTAGGTAATGGACAAATTCATTTTAAACTGAAATACAACTTATTGGCAATTCATCTTGAACATCTCTCTTTTAATATATTTTTTTCTTTTGAATAACCCCCATATTTCTAAATACAAATAAATTCTGTACATAGAGAAGCATACACAGCATCATGCCAGTTAGAAGAAGAAAATGATACAGCTGCATCCATATCTGCACAACTTGAATATTGAATAGCAATATGGAAATTTACTCTAGAACCCTTCCTGCTAATTCTAATCAGTCTTGGCATTAGGAACTGCTGACATCGGGCCATCTTTCTTATCCTTCCCAACAGGAGACTGAGAGGTTTCACCATCATCATCAATTGGAAGGGTTCGTTTAGAACCTTCAAGAGCAACCCCAAGAACAATGTTATCTTCCAAGGCAGGCCTGGCCATTGATGGCGATGATGCAACCTGATCTTGATTTGCCAGTGAAATGACTGTTTCCGCTTCTGGTTCTTCACCGCCAGATACAGGCTTCAAATCATCAGCTGAACTTTCCTTATTGGGCTGCTGCTTCTGTGTTTCTGGCACCGCAGTGCCCAAGTTGGAGCTTGGTGGTGTCAAGACCTTTGCATCATCCTCTTTGGAATCAATCATTGATGTAGCCCCCTTGTCATCTGCTGCTTTGGAGTCAGAAGTCGAGCTTCTTTCACCATCATTTTCTTCATTTGTGTGCGCTGAACGAATTGGAACCTTGCTTTTCTCCTCACCATTAATTTTATATGAGGGCTCAATAAGTAATAAAGGACGGTTAGCTGCTGATCTGGAGCCTGAAAAAATGGTGTCAGCAAATGGAACGTTTTCCAGGTCAGCTTCACCACGGTATTTCTGAACTGTGCGGATAGGAGTAGCAAGCCTAGCCCGATGATGGCTGATAACTCTCAGAAGATCCAACAGTATACCTTCCTGTTCCAATAAATGGATGGAGGTTAGATATCTTTTCTAATACCAAAAGTCAGCCTAATAGTAACAAATAAACAAAATACGAGGCTTATTTGTTTTCTGTAAGCACTACCGCCACTTACAAGAATCAAAGCCAAAACTAAATGATCATGGAAACCAACCGTTCATTTTGGTGAAGACTGTAATATGTTTTGGTCATTCGAGAATATTTATTGAGATCTGTAGTCCTAAAATGATAATTTTCAGATTGCTAGGCAGGCTACTGATCTTAAAAACTAGCTCCAGATCTAAACTTCCAGCAGACTAGAGTGCAAGGGGGCAGGAAGCCAAGACCGAGTTCTTCAGCTTCTTAAATAGTGATACATTTGATCAAATTCAAGCAGAAGCTTGAGCCTCATTAGTGAGACACAAGCTCTGCTCATTTGCAGCCATTTTTAGATACACATAAACCTATCTATTTTCAGCATCTCCAGGACAGCCGTCCAAATTTTTTATAGGCATCTGAAAGTCAATTAACATGAGATTTCCCCCACGTATCTTCATGAAGTATACTAGTCTCACCTTGACGCAGAGGTACTCCTCAAAGCGTGATGTTTTCGCAAAGCAAGACACCAAGATCTGTAACATAATGACACAGTTATTAGAAACTAATAACCGAAATAAAACAAGTCATCAGTACTGCACAAGGAGCAGAAAAGGAAAGGGGAACAGAAAACTATAATTAAACAATAAAAATGGCAATACAGCAGGATCCTTTACCCAACAATATATTTAACATATCGTTTGCAGAGATGGCCAATTCATTATAAGATTCTGAAGGATTTACATATATCTGACATGAAAATTTGTGTTCATATCTTCCATAATTCGTATGGTTCCGAAACATAAGTTTTTTTTTTGAAGTAAGATTTTGCAGCATGCAAATATCTTCTATGCGTAAAGTGTAGGTATAGCAATGCAATTTGATTCTACCTAAGTTCAAGTACACCTTAACATCCTAAACAAATACCATTTCGATAGACAGTACTTTTAATTGTTTCCTTTACAGGACAATAAGATGATTTTTTTTATCTAAGGATCTCTCGTCCAAACTTCCTAACAAGGTACCTTATAAGATATCAGCACTTTTGAATTCATATTATGAAAAATAAGATAACAATAACCGAAAAAGAGGAATCACCATAAGAGCCTGATTTTCTGGATTGATGTTTTCAAAGAAGACTCTTCTGTGCAACTTCTTATGCTCTACTAGAGGATTTTTTGCTAAAACCTTACGCATATCAGCTACAATACCCTGCAGCAGAATAATACACCCATGTTAGGTGAAACCCCCCAAAAGAAAGTCCTACGCACAAGTTATCAACCAGGTGAAACTACAGGTTGTTCTCACATCAATCTTGTGAACATCCAAGTGACTAATGGCAAGATAGGTTTTGATGCGCCAATGCGTCTTCTGGCTGAGGTTCCTCACAATACTCCCATTGAACTTGTGGTTTGGAATATGAACTGCTTCACGATCATCACCTCGTATTATTGTGGGTGACCACCAACCAACATGCTGGAAAAATATCGGTTTCCATCAAGAAACAAATATTAGCCATAACACTAGCTAAAGAGCTGTACCATTTTTCTTGCTTATTTCACAAAATGAAACAGTTACAAAAATCCCTCAAACGTCTAATTGGATGCTGCCAAAACATTGCCGTATACCTTTTTCTATAATGTCAGCAAAGGAAAATAAATACAAACCTCAACAATTCCAGAAACTTCACTGCCTCCAATTTTTGTTTGAATCCATTCATTTTCAACAAAAGGCTGGGTTGCATGGACCATGACACCGGCAAGGAAATTTTCAAATATCTGAAAGAAATATATTATGTATATGAATCAAGCTTTGTGCATTCTACAACCTTGGAATAAACATCTAAAAAGCATTTTATGGAAGCTATATAAATGTTAAGGGACATAGTATCACAGTGACTTCCAAAGAAATAGCATTGTACCTCACGACCAGCAAGAGTAATCAATACTGTTCCAAGGCCACCAGCAGTAAGACACTTCTGTGTAGAGAAACCCAGCAACTCCATGAACAAGGATATAGCAGCAACCCATACTGCATAGTAAATGACTTTCCAAGCAAAACTGAATCCCATCTGTCAAAAGCAAGAAACAGTTACTGCAAAATGAGACTTGCTACTTTCACCTTAATAAGACAATGTGAAGGGGTTCATACTAATATCCAGGTATAAGACATCATCCTATTTCCAAGCTAACATTTTAGACTGACATTAAGAAGAATAGACGACAAGAATACACCCCTTTGAAGTCAAAAGAGACATAATATCTGCTACAAACACAATAAATGAGTGACTTCGAAAGACAAATTTTAATTTAAGCTTGTAATACCAAAAGGCAGTGATTAATGGTAATGCAACTTTTCGGCAAGTCAGATATTATTGGAGGTGCTATCAGCAAAAGTTCTTATCCACCCAGAACAACGGTACATCATGGTCAGAGGTTGACACCATGGTAATATTCATATTTCATTAGCCTCATCCAAATTATTTAATTCGTTGTTTGATGTATTTTCCGAAGTCCAACTGAAGAAATTGAGAGAGGAAATTTTCTATCACTTGAACATCAATCAGAGCGTCTACCACCATCGCCAGCTTCAGGTTTAAATATGTCGCAGTTTACTTTCATGATCTGTCCCTTCTTCTGAAGCCAGCAGAACACATCCTCTTTCATCAACGAATTAAAAGCTTCGTATTGTTACAGAAATAGGAGCTTCTGCTGATGATAATAAAACCAAAACTACAAAGATGGCAGTTTTCCAACAAATAAATTCAAGCCTAGCCAGTTTAGCTGCATAATAAAGGATGAGCTATGTTCTAGCTAAAGATTATAAAAAAGTGTCACTCTGTAACTTCATCCTCTTATGATCTTCACAAACTGTTCTAATCTCAGCAGTGTCAAAGGCTTTGCGGTGAAGGGCAAACTGTTACACTAATGAAAAGAAAAGGGCAAGGCATGAAGTAAGCTGTGTAATGTGGAAGCAGTAGGGCCTTACATTTGTTGCATCACTGGAATCATTTCTCTCCCCAAAAAATTTCCGTGCTGGTTGAATCAAGCTGCAAGGAAGCAATATTGATCAAAGAACCCTAGACTGCAACGGCTACCACAAAAATTAGGCCAACCACATGTAGAATCAATAGAATGACCAAATTAAACAACCATGCTTAAACATGCTTCTTTAATTAAAACGCCAGGCAACAAAGTTGTAACATCTCTTAACATGAAAAAGTGACCACTCTTAATATAATATTTATATATAAGATGCCAAAAGTGTTTCAAAGTAAGGGTAAAATTAGTCTAACCAACAACCATAGCAAGTTGAACGATATCTGAGATAAGTTCCTGGGTATACAGTCACACCTACTTGACCCCCAAATTAATATAAACAGACTGATGAAGTAACTAGCTAATTCTGTATACTCTTAAATGAAGCACACAAAACACTCACCTTGACAAGCAATAGGCAAATACTAGCATAGTTGTTAATGACCGCACAAAATTTAAAATTCGTTGCTTGATAGCTTGGCTTGCTTCTGAAGGTAATACTACTGGATCCAGTGCTCTGAAATAAACATGAGTTTAATGAGTACTGGTATGACTTTAGGAAAGCAACTGTATTCTCATTCATTGCTCTGCAGAAGCATACCTGCAGATAAGTGTCGCTCCTGTCCACAATAACAAAGGCCGAAGATAAGAGGTCATGAGATAGTGTGTTGTACTCTTGTCCCAAGTACTGTCAGTTTTCTGCTTTAAAATGGCATAAGGAAGTAAATAAACATGAAGTATTGACATAAGCTGAAATGAAAAGCATATTCGAAGAATGGGTATAGTGTTTACACGGAGAATAATTATCCTGCATAGGCGCATGATTGGACCAAGACCCCATACAGAAAAAGCAACGGTACCCACCGCAGAGATTAACTGAAGTACTTGAGGGTTTCCACACAAAATATCATATGACCTGTATAATATTATGTCAAATTAGAGTTATTTTTCAATGAGAGAGAAGTGAGAAGCCACAGAAGAAAATAGGCATTATGTCAGCACCCTGATATCTAGGAAACAGTAAGGAAGAAAATAGAAGGCTTGCAGTGATGAGTAAGGTATGGGTGAAAATTTTGAAGTAACCAATCACAGAAACTCTGCTGTAGCTGCTCAACAAAAGCAAGAGAATGAAAACCATCTTCTCTTATGTTTCAAAAGCCTAAGTAGCATAATCAAATTTACAGAACAAACTGTTGATTTTTATAGCAGAAGCTGTAGCAGAAGAGAAACAAGAATAAACCTGCCAAGTTTACCTTGTCAAAACTACAGCAGCACTCTTCAAAACTGGTAATTTATTTCCTCCACCAGGAATGAAAACGGACCGGCAAACAAAAACACTACATCTAGATGATACAGGTTTTATTGGTCCACGAAGGCCGTTCAGGATATGGAGGCTCCAAGCATCCCGTTGCTGAAGGGACAGATTTAAATGCATCAAAACATTGATGTTGGCAATTAATTCTTCGAATGAAAAGGACAATGCAGATGAAAAAAAAAACTAGTATGAAAGAGATAGATGAATTAGAAAAATGAAACAGATAATCATGCCACATCCATAGAAACCATGTGGTTCATACCAAAGCATGTGATGAAAGATTGACAGGACCAAAATGTAATCTCCCCTTTGCCATCATACCCTGGGTGGAAAGGAAAATTAAAAGGAATACAATCAGCACTTTAGACTAAAAGAGATTATAAGCAATAGTATGACATTAAAGGCCAAACTCAATACAGTTTGATGGCCACTGCACCGGTGACAATGTTGAACTCCAAAATCACGGGATGGCTGAATCGAGCAAGCATGGACCATTTCTGAACAATATCGAGATGGCACAACACGGATGGTATCATAACAAGTTCAAACTCAGTTTCTCCGCCAAAATGTTGGGATAGCACGGAGCTTGCGGAGTACCATATGAGTACCACACCTGTCAAATAACAGTATGTATTCAGTTAGCGGAAACTAAATAAGAAAGATAGTCTAACACTAGAGACCAATATTTCTACCCCTTCAAACTGTTGCAAAAGTGATCAGAACAAGATTGAGAAACCATCAGGGCACATACCAAATAAAGCAAAACTAAAATTGCTTTAAAGAAAAAAGAACGCACACAGCATAACAATAGTTCAACTTTCAATTACAGTTCTTCAAAATCTGATGCTTGCGACTGGATAAGGCTCAGGACATCCCACGTAATTACAGTACCACTTGGACCTTATGATTTCAGAATATGGTGTGTACTTATGCCAATTATTAAAATCCAGACCCTTCAAACTGAGATCTGATGAAGAAAAAGCATATAGTTTTTTCTTCTTCTAAAACCGGCAATTTGAACTTCTAAATAATACATCCAAAACTATAAATGATTTGTTCCCTTTGTGGGGAAAGTGATTGGAGTGATGAATTACTGAGGAATTAAAAGCATAATATAATCTCCCTCTTCTTGTGCTAGTTCCTAAGATTAGATATGATTCAATTTAGCTACAACATGTTCGAGAAACGCTAAAACACACTAAATTCTTCTATCCATTGTTTTCACCATTTTCTAAGCCGCCAAACAAAACAAAAACGAATCAAAGATTCCTGATAAAATCAGAACCAAAATGCTCAATTTGTCAATGCCAAAATAAGCATTAATTACAGTAATAACCTGAAAACAGACGATAATAGGAGTCTAGAACGATAGAACAGCTTCACTTCTAGGGGTGATATTTTACCGAGAAACAAACAGGAAATTTTTTTTCCTGGGAAAATCGGTCATACATGATACATATTAGGAGGAGATGCGAGCGTACAGGCTGTTACCTTGTGGAGCGAAACAATGGAATAATTTGTCTCTGGATGGGACTCGGCATGCACATCAACAAGGTTGGGATTGCGCTAAAGTGCGCGGTAGTTGCAGTGTTGTCGATGACTACGTGGCCAAATCAGGTCGCTTTGTTTTGGATTGTGAAATACGTGTGGATCCGCAATTTGCCAGCATATGTAGCGCCTGGTTTTTTCTAACATACGCGGGAGGCGTATTCGTACCAGTATGCTTAGTCATTATCTGCACGTTACACTTACATTTGATCATATATGACTTGTTTGGTTACGGGAAATATGACCCCATAAAAAAGTTGAATTTAGAGTTTTCAAAGGGTACCTGTATACGTTTTTTTGGATACATACCTTCACCTAAAATGTGACGATCGTATATCCTGACTTATCAATTTATAACGACATCTGATTTTTCATCTATTTATTAGGAGGTGCAAAAACATTCAGTAATTCGCTCCACTCGCTTATCTGTCCGGTCTGCTATTCATCCGCATATAAGTGGATGGATAATGGATCAAATTTTATTGATCCGCAATAATATGAGCGGATTGCGGATCAGGGTAGATAGATCTGTGGATGATCCACCCGTCCGCACATGGTACTAAGTTCATTTTAATACATATAGCTTAACCAATCATACTACAAAAGTCATCACCAATCGACTCAACTATATGTGTGAAATCAAAATTTTTGTAATAAGTGTAGTATTTTTATAATGTAACTAAGTGTCAGACAATTGCTTGAATAAAAAAAAGTATTAGTTTTTTTCTAAGAATAATTTTCATCTTAGATTTTGATTATAGTTTGTGGATCACACGGATTATATCCGATCCACCCGCATATTTTGCGGATGAAATCAACCAAATGTTCATTTTCCATGGGATGGTCGTGGATCACAAAAATCAAAATCTGCATCCGCGCAGACGGATTTACTATTCATTTTTCATGGATTCAGGGTTGGAGCTAGTTCCAGGGTTATAACATTAAAATTTGTTTCGGAATTTCATGAAAAATGATAGTAAATGGACAAAAAATTGAATGCCGTTACAAATTGATAAATTAGAGCATGCAATTGTTATGTTTTTAGGTGAGGGTGAGTATTTTAAAAACATGTATAAGTTTAGGTAGTTCAATATAATTACATCTTTAAAGATTGCTATTAGGCATATCATATAGGGTAAATTACAAATGCATACCCTGAAGTTGTCACCTTTAACCGATGAATACCCTGAAGTTCAATAAATACCGATGCATACCCTGAAGTTTCAATATATAACAAAAAAACTCTTCCGTCAGTTGGACTGTTAGTTTTTTTGTTAAATGACAAAAATACCCTTAGTTTGTACCAATATTACACAATCTTGCTATCTGTTTTGTTTAATTTGTTTTTTTTATTATTAATTCATTTTCTTATAAAAAAATCTTTCTTTTTTTTAATAATTTATTTTTTAAAATTTCATATTTTAATTTAATTTATTCAAGAACATCATGAAGAGCATTTACAATCTAAATCTAAGGGTTTGTTTGAAGAACATCAACAACAACATCATGAACATGAAGAACATCAAGAATATTTCTTTTAACTATTTTTTTTACTGTGTTCATCTTTCTCTTAATCATTTCTTCACCTTCCAAAGTGCTCGCTCAAACCCTCTCCAACAATCACAAGCCCAATAATAGTTCATCTAACAAAAATTGAAATATAAGATTGATGAACGGTCAAGTTCATCACCACAACCCAAATTTAAATTTTTTGAAAAAAATGCAAATTTAATACCTAGAAACATCGCACTTTGGTTAATCTCACAGAAACAAAAGAAAAATCAAAACTTTCGTTGCACAACCCATAAACACCGCGGAGGAGGAGGATGAACACGGTGGTCAGAGTTCGTCATGGATATGAGCTGCAGGTCTAGCAGCAGTGGAGAATAAAGAGACGACCTGGTCAGACGAAGAGAGGAGGACGACGGTCCTCACCCAGATCCGCCAAGAAGAAGCTCCGACCGTGGTCCTCACCCAAACGGCGGTGGAACCAGATCTGGCCTGAGCTTGTTGAATCATTAATACTTAACTCTT
>JAYMTN010001970.1:0-11804 GCA_036897425.1 Erodium trifolium
AGCAAGACCGAGCCGGAGGAACCACCACACGCCATCACTAAACCACACGGACGGAGAGAAAAGCTCCGGGAGAAGGACGGAGAGGCTTGCCCGAGGCCCAAGGGCAAGGCAAAAAAGGTGAGGTGAAGGGGGAGGAAGGCTACCTAGCGACCTCCTTTAACAAGAGGTCGTCGATGGTTATAGGAAGAAAAAAAGAGGCAGGGGGTTGCAGAGAGAGAAGTCTCTCTAGGGTTTTATCTCAAAATGGTTATAAAAAAATATTTTCTATTCTATTTAGAACAACCAAGTTTACTCAAAGAGATGTTGTGTTAATCAACACAACGAGCATCATTTTATCTTTATATAGAAAAATATAAGTAGATCCAATTTTAATATAGTACATTGGAATATAGTTCAAATATAACACATTTATGAAGATAGAATGTTTATCTCATAAATTATACGTGCATAAATTTATTCGTCTATTACTTACGAATTATTTTAGGCTCGTATATCTATTGTTTAAACTTACGGATACATTTGACTTCGATATCAATTTTTTAGAAAGATACATGTAGAGGGGTTGTATTGCAATCAGGGATGGCAACGGGGTAGGTTCGGGTATGGACCTTGCGCCCCGCCCCGTGTTGATCCCGTCTGTTCTCGCTCCACGGGGAACAGGGACTGTCCCGAAAAAAATGTACTTTTTGACATTATATAATGTTCAATCGATAATTTTAAACAACATGCAAATGAAGCAAACATCGCGTGACATCCATGTCCCAAAACAATTAACATATAATAGAAAATGTCTTATAACGATTATTACTTATTTACTCAATAATCCGTAAATATTGAAAAATAACATCATGTTAATTAGCAACTGAAAAAATAACAACATGTTTCTGGAGTAATATCTCTTTCTAGTAGCCCTCGTCGGCCCTATATTTTCACGACAACATCGTCGTTCTCCGCTACAGGCATTGTCCTACCCATCTACCACTACTCCGTCGCCACCACCACCACCTTCTCTTTCATCTCCTCCTTCTTCTCCGTTGATCAACCGGTCGCCTCCGTTGCTGCCTTCTCCTCCTTCGTCGCTGCCTCCCTTGCATCATCCGTTGCCTCCTTCACCTCCTTCTACGAGACGAAGACGTCGGGTCCTCATCAGGATCGGGACGCTTTGTTATCCTTAATTTTGCAATTTACAATGTGACATCAATTTATAATTATAAGCTTATTCCATATTTCTGAAGCACTTAATCATATTTAAATAATTGTTGATGGGTGTTTGTCATGAATATTAAAAGCATCTTTAAAGAGTATTAATTCATGAAATTATTGGAGTTGCATTAATTGGAATGCAAGTAACTCTAGCTAATAGTTTTGTGTGTTTGAATAAGATATCTACTTTTCCAAATCATTTAAGCACACCCAACATACATTCATTCATTCATACCACTGTCATGGAAGCCAACGGAGAAACGCCGCACTTTTGGCCTCAACCCACCTCCTCCCCGCGACGCCGATCCTCCTCTCCGTCTCCGATCTTCTCTATTCCTATCTTGATCATCATCTTCCCGGTTCTCTTGTTGATACTCTTATTCTTTATTCTTCCTCCATTTCTGTCACTCACATCTCAAGTTCTCAAACCCCAGACTGTGAAGCGCAGCTGGGACACATTCACCATCTTGCTGGTTCTCTTTGCCATCCTCTGTGGGGTTTTTGGAAGGAGAAATGATGACGGATCGACCGCTCCAGATGATGTTTCTGTTAGAAGCGTTTCTAAGAGAGACGATGAGCCGCCGGTGGTTCCGCAGCGGTGGTTCGATGAATATAGCTCTGATCGGAAGATCTATGATTCCCCGATTAGAGCATCGCCGGCTACGGGCGTCAGCAGATTGAGGAGAAGCAGCAGCTCGTACCCAGATCTGAGACAGGAATCACTGTGGGAGGTCCAGCCCCGTGACGACAGGTTCCGCTTCTTCGACGATTTTGAAATTAACAAGTATAACTCGCCGGGACACAGGACTCTCCGGAGAACCAGGACTGAAATTGGAGATTTCTCTGATGAAAAGGTCATTCCAGTGGATACTTTTGTAAATCGTTCTTCTCATCCGTCTCCGCCGCCGCCGCCGCCTCCACCAGCAAAATTCCAGTCGACACCTCCCCCACCATCAGTGGTTCGTCGGAAATCAAGAAGAACATATCGGTCAGTTGCGGTGCAGGAGAATCCAGAAGCTACAAGCAAAATTGAAGGTGTGAGGGGAGGAAATCGTATCCCACCTCCACCTCCACCACCACCTCCGCCTCCTCCGGTGCATAAGGTCCCGATTCCAGAGGAGAAGCAGAAGCAGAAGCAGGGGAAATTTGAACGCAGTACGAGTATGGCGAAAAAGGAGATAGCCATGGTTTGGGCTTCGCTAGGAAAGAGAAGCAAGAAGAAACGAAAGGCGAAGAATTATACCTTCGATTCTTCTCCAGAGGAATCACATTTGTCAACGACAGTACCACCATCTTCGCCTGCACCTCCTCCCCCTCCACCGCCTCCTCCTCCGTCAGTGTTCCATAGTCTGTTCAAAAAGGGAACAAGTAAGAGTAGGAGGATTCATTCGGTCCCTCCGCCGCCACCTCCGCCCCCGCCATCAAAACAGAGGACGCGGAATCAGATCCCGCCGCCTCCACCAACACCCCCGAAGTCCCCCCGGCCGCAAAATCCGACCAATTCCGGCCGACCACCGCTTCCAACAAAGACGAGCAGTTACTACTGCGGGAGGGATGAGAAGGTGAACAGCGGGGAACAGTCCCTACCGCCGCAGATGGCGGATGTCAGAAGGCGGAGCTCTCCGGAAGAGGAGGATGGTGACAACTCAGCGTCAAGCGGAAGAGAAGCGATGGGGTCGGTGTGCTGTCCCAGCCCAGATGTAAACGTGAAAGCTGACTCCTTCATCGCCAGGCTCAGAGATGAATGGAGACTTGAGAAGATCAACTCCCTCAGGGAGAAGAAGAAGAATATGGGCCTGGGCCCAGGCCCAGAAACAAGTATATACTGGTAGGTGTATTTTTAAGAAGCACCATTGGTTGGTTTATTAAAAATTGGGCAGAAGCATCAAGTAAACAGATAGCAGGGAAGAAATGGGTCGATGCGAGATTGAAGGAATGCAGTTTTTGAGCAATTCTGGAAGCTCACTTGTACAGAGGCTTGCTTATGGGTTTGTTTGAATGTTAATCAATTCTAATTAGGGGTTTCTTCTGTGACTTCTTTTTTGTCCACTCTGGAGCTCCCTTTATCAGCTATGTGAGTTGGTTTTGATTTCTGGGTAGGTCACTTATCAGGTGTGTGTTGTTTTTCTCCCTCCTTGTGAACATGTGAGTTTGTGATTCAGGGTCTCGAATGATTGTTATGATATTCTCAAAAGCTTAAGGGGAAACAGCCGAGAAACCACCCCCTGATTGCTAACAAGATCACAGTAAATACAATGAACGAAATAGATGAACAGCAGGAAATGAAAAACAACTCAAACTACAATAAAATCTCCAGCAGCGATAACGAACTGAATCGCCGAAACAAGTATATACTGGGAACCGAGAAAGGTTTGGCCAGCCTTGTAGACCGGGAGGGTCCTTCTTTGTATCGTGGCCTAGAAAGTCCACCACTAGTCGTTTTCCCAGGCTTGGAAAGGTAGACGAGGTCGTCACACTAGGAATCTCGTGAAGATAAGTCTATCCAATGTCTCAAAGAGGGAAGGTCCCTTTGCTGACTGATAGGGATTTCTTCTGGGAATAGGAGATGGTTCGTAAACCAATAGTTAGATCTATTGTGATGTTTTATTAGAGGATCACGTTTTACTGATCATGTATATAGAGATATGAGTCAACATCATAGATGTTATAAAGTTTGACATCGGATGACCTACCTTGATAATATTTCATAGAACATGAGACATGAGTATTTCTCAACTACGAAAGTATATGTTAGTCCTATAACCATGAAATCATCATACTATGTATATGTACTGATTCATGTCTTGACACAATCGAACGGTGCTCCTAATAAGATGGTTATTAAGATTGTGCTTAGATATAGATACATGCATATGAGGTATATGAGTGATTGTCATAGGGACTTGTCACCAGAGGTGAATCCAAAAATTTATTTTAGGGCATGTCACCGATAATGATTAAATACAGTATAAAAAAGTCAAAATCGGTTTAAGTAGTCTTAAAGTTTGATCGGTCTTTCGAATGACATAACTTTCTCGTACGAGCTTTGATTTTGGCGCGTAAAATGTCAATTCGAATAGAATTCAAATCTCTACAATTTTCACGAGAGAAATTCAGCTAGAAAAATGGGACATAAACACATACCCGTCGTGAAAGTCAAACGGTCAGCCAAACACTGTTTCATTCTCCATAGACAGCGCTCTGGGAAAAACATACTACTAATCGTACGACGTTTACGGGAACATATGGAATAAACAGCCGGGGATAGGCCATTCGTCGGAATGTATGCATCTACAGAACTTACAAACCAAGACTTATATTTTTCTCTTCTTTTTTTTTGTACAGAATCTTGTACAAGTTCAATATTCACATTTCACAACTCTAAAGTTTGTAATGAATAATAGCAAAAGTTCGGTGAATAACAAAATTTGTTAAAAAAATAAAATCTTAAAAAAATATACTTCCGAAAGACAATGCATAGATTAAAAGATACACTTGTAAAAGACATGGTTGTCTTTCTAACACTATAAAATTTTATATTGTAATATAAATCAATTTTTTAATTATAGTTCAAGTGTAATTACTCGTCCATGTCATCGGCTGCAATTCCATAACACAATTGTCTAATGGTCGCAATACATTTTTGATACGGAGATAATGATATTTGACCCAAACCATCCATGGCTTGCGTGAAGTATGCATCTTTTTTCCTCCAAACTCACGGACATTATGTGAACACATCCTTTGGCATTCGGAAACGACGACGAAATTGGTGGTAGGATCATGGCTTCGTCTAACAAACTTTGAACCTCTTCCGATAGATTGGTGATGTTATCTTCGATCGCATGTACCAACATTCACTCGACCTTCCGCTCGTTGGCTAGTAACGCTCTTCTTGCATCGAAATTGCTCATCATTTCGAAAAAAATATAGAGAATACGAGTTTTGAGGTTGGGAGAGTTGGGAATGGAATGAGTGATTTTTTGGTTGCAACACATCTGAATTTGTACAAGTTTTAGGTCATATTAGCAATAAATTTTGATTTTTTTCAAAATTAAAATGTATAAAAACAAGAGTCAACTATTGATCAAAACCAATAGAGCCGTTGGCGTCGGCAGAAAGAGACGTCGGTAACCTTGCCGCCGCAATTATCCGCCAACGTTTTCGACATACAAGCCTTTGCTTACAATCCGTCAACGCCTTTTCGCCATCGACTGCAGGTGCTCTAAGAACTATCCAAATGGTCCTAATACACTCCATTAGTGCTGTGTGTCGCCAACCTTCTTAAAGTGCAATATATCTATGGATTTGAGCCCTTAATGGATATGGGAGCAAGAGAAAAACATGTGGTACAAGAAGAAATTCTTTCACACTATCCTTAACCGAAGACCAACTTAAAGTCTATTTCTTACTTGACATCACAAATAAAAACTACAATGAGTAGTTCTTAGAGCAGACAAACCTTTTAGGTTCACTGATGACTTTCAAAGTTCTGAGTAGTGTTGAACCCTTATCTTGAACAGCAAGGAACTTGTCTCAAAACCCAATTCCAGTATAACAAATAAATGAATTGTAAGTCCAAAATACCAGGTCACTATACACAGTTTGGGAGTCTGGCCTATCTGATATAAAGCTTTGTGCAACATGGGACCCTATGCCTCCCAATTCCTTTTTCCTCATTCCTTTCACCAATGTAGTGGTCAATTCTTGGGATGCAGTGCAACTCCATCAGTCTCATCACAGTTCCTGAAGAATAAGAATGATTTGTGAACAATGATATCCCAAAAATCATATGCAATTGTTCAAGTTGGCTTAGAAAAGAGATTATCTGATTCCTACACCTACACAACAATCTAGCACCACATAGCTGAGAATTCTTTATAATAATACTCACCATACATGTGATGTTACAGTGGTAGGTTGATGTTTTCTGACCATTTGAATATATCAGAGTAAACCCTGTCCCCACCCAAGTCCTCTCCTGTAGCTCCGGCTGCCACTCTTATAATATCCTCAAGCAGTGCAAAGTTCCCCATTATATCAACATGAGCACCACTTTGGGTTCCCCGACCTTCAAGAAGAGTAGCTGGAGGGGCATGATCATACTCCCTTATATACGTACGGATACTAGAAGGATTGAAACGGGTTTTCCCTCGCCAACCTTTTGCGCACATGAAACCCGAACTTAGAACGGGTACAGTTTCATCTCCATTGACAGAAAACACTCCACCTTTTAAGCACGACTCTTCACTTCCTCCATCTGCTGAGGTATCTATCTGAAAGGGAATGCAACATTCAGACTGAGGCGTTAGCTTGTAGACATATGCTCTCTCTGTTGGGATTCCAACACCATACATGGAGTAAATTTCCATTTCTGGAGCATTTGGTAATCTGCGAAACACGTACAAGAAGATGAAGCACTATTCTGAACAATCATCAGCAAAAAGTATCCTAGTTTAGTAGTGACCTCAAACTCATTACCAAATATAAGTTCAAATTGACATTACAATCATATCATTTTTTTGTCAAATTTAAAAGATAGGCTTTACGTGTGTCTAACATGCAAATATGATACAACTATTCACCAAAATGGTGAATCACAAGTACTAGTACATCAAGGAACCAAGCAAAGCCACCTTATCAAACTTCATATATGCATCTAAACTAGCCCATTCAAGTAAGAAAAATTTGGAAAACAAATGGTACTGATTTCATTGCTCATTAGAACAAACAGAACACTATAGTGATAAGTAGGAGTTGAAGATCTCACTTTGTTTCTAATGGGTTTGACCAATACTTGTAGTGTTGGTACTTCGGATCATCCAAATCATCAGCAATTCCATATGAAAAATGAGCATCACCTCGTGCCATCAGCCTGGGGGCGACAAATTGGAACAAATCCAACATCGACCCAGCAGTATAAACCTTGTAATCTGCAACAGCCTTGATACCACCAATACCCATTTCATGATATTCGGTCCAGACATCACAGTGGGTGGTGTTTGCAAGGCTTTTACCCTTAACAGCACCCTGCCAATGATTATATAATTTTAAAAAAAATGGAGTAAGTATACAATCCAAGAAATTGAAGTTTTAGAGAGTACTGAATGCCAAGGGATTCGTAGCCTATATGCCTCAGACATGAAAAATCTAATTCAGCAAAACTTCAGACTACAAGAATACAAGCGTAAGAAACAACCCTCAGCTTGAATTGCAATAATGAACCCTAGAAACAAAGACATACATGACTGGTCATTCATATGAATAGTTGTGAAGTGTCTATCACGCCCAGGGTGGCATGTAATACAATAAAGCAAAAGCTTTTTCATTTAATAAAAGCAACATTTTGTATCTGTACAATTTTACATGGCAATGTTAGTGTATAGTGCTCACAACAACAAGCAACATCTACAACTTGCACTGTTCTCGTTATGTATTCAAATAGTCTAATCAAGCAAATCATTGAAAGAACTTGTGTGAGATACTCTATACAGGATCTTTAATAAGTTAAGGAGCAATCAATCAACTCCCACGTGAAGACCGATAATACACTACTGCAATTAGAAGATTACACGTGTCTGTATGTGTCAGGGATAAGGAAAGTTGGGAGATGTTAAAATTCTTTCATTTAAAATAGAAGAACTTTTAAGCTGCAAAAATAACCAAATCGTGAACTTGATGTGGGGAAATTACCCTGAAATCGACCCTCTCAATTTTGGAGGAATGTGCATAAGCTACGTCTTTCCCAAATGATATAAGTCTCCCATAGTTTGCCCCGTTCGCAAAAGTTGAATTTTTTGCATTTTTACCGGCAGTACTAGTACCATTGTTCTTCAGCTTTTTCACATTACAGTTATAGTATCCTTCAGGTGACCAATCAAGGCCACCCCAAATAGTGTCTCCGCCTTTTGGCATCATTGACATGGTTGAATCCCATGTACGGGTCATCCGCATTAAATGTTGCAAAGTCTGGAGACCGAACACATCCTTGTCCAAAAAACCTGGTGCAAAGGCCCTGTATCAGGATTAGCAGTTTGTCAGGGGGTCAAACAGATGAATATGAAGAAAAAATACGGATACATATACAGAATTTCACAGTATCAGTTCAGAAATTTTATACAAAATAACGATCACAAAATTCACTAAAGACAGCCAATTCATGCATAGGTGAGTTTCATGAAAATGGACTCATAAATAACAGATTAGAAGGAAAGATACAACATTGAAACACAATTCGTGCAAGACTGGGGATTTGATTCACAGAACTTCAAATTTAAGCATAGAGTTGGCCATAAACTACAAGTCTACAACAGGAGCACATCAACTAACAAACCCTGTGAAGAGTTGATATACAAGGCAATGGCATAACAGTGAACTACTGAAGAAAATAAAGTAGCAGCAGCTTGAAGTTAAATAGTGACCTGGCAACAGCAACATCCTTGCCTTCAATGGAGAAAATTCCTGACACTGCTTTTGGAACACCTAAGAAGGGACCACCAATGTTCATCACTGACTTTATATGCTTAGCACACCAATCTGGTCCACCCCCACCACCCACTGGACCCGGTGCCTCAACCCATTTCATGAAATGCAGAAAGTACAAAACTCCCATTGAATGTGGAATAACAACCACCTTCTTTCCACCACTTGTTGCTACCATGAGTTCTATGTTACTTTTCATTCTACTTAAGGATTGGTCCCTGACCTGAGAGTGATACATGACAGTTTTTCATCAAAATTCTTCCAGGGGTCAGACTTGAATCTTGTTCCTGTTGCAATAAGATGGGACATGAAGCCTCCATGTTCTCTTCTCTTCCCTATCTTTGTGGATGCCTAGCAGAACACAAAACGGGAAGTACACACCTGACATGTAAGCTTCATGTTCCACCGTGTAGCAACAGGGGCATGGTGGAAACCACACCTTTCTCCTAGCACAGAATAATCTACATGAATAAATATTAGAAGTATTAACCCAGAAACATACCTCAGTGTTTTGAAATGACAATCTCCAATCATATGCAGCCATATACATGTTCTTCTCCTCATATCCAATGTGAGCTAAATTGGCAATTAAAACTGCCCAAACAAAATAACCAGGTGCAAAGTAATCAGCCGCCACAAGTCCAGAAACAGGCCTAACCCTTATGCCAGAAGGATCAAGTCCAGTTTCATTATCCAGTGACATGTGCTCAGCCCAGCATAATGGCCTGCAAAAAGCATAGAAAGTGAAGGGTAAACACCCTTCAATTCAACTCCACCAACATAGCAAGTGCCAGCATTCATACAGTAATGGACAAGCAACTTCTCACAAAATTATATGGGATCCCTCAGACAACCTGGGGATAATTAATCATATCTCCAAAACACATGAAACTGAAAAATATGTATGAATTAGAACAGATATTAGCTTGGGCTAAGGATGTCAGACATAATCTACTCCAGTATCCTTGTACTAACAATGCTTTGCTAATTGGAACCTACATAGGTAGCTAGGAACTCTTACACAGATACATTCAGACTTTGTGATTTTATCATTATTTAATGATATCAAACAACATTCAGCCTTTGTTTACATAAAAGTTGAGGAAACATCTTGAAATGAACAAAAATTATACAGTACATTCCATATCCTTTAATTGACCAGCATCCTTTTCTTCTAAACTAGCAAGCATAAACTTTAGTTACCTTCTAACAATGTAAAGTATGAATCTCACAACAGCAAAGTAAGCCTGCTAAAATAAAAATGGATGTAGACATACTATTTCTAATTGCATGAAACAGGAAAGCAAGCGAGTTTCTTTCCAATGACTAGATAAATTGCAAATGGCTCATGTCCCAGCAGAAAAGTGTAACATCTAAAACTATCATTGTTTCTACTATCACATACTTCATTTATTACTACCAGGTTGAGTCAAAATCATCATCATAAGTTCCAAAGAAAAAAAAACAAATGATGAAACAATTTATATCCCATTTACCCAACACAAATGAGTGAAATGAGAGCTTTAAGTGTACAGAAAACACAAAATGACTAAAAAGTTCTGTGTTGCTGCAAGAATTAAACAGCCTTGTTGATAAATAATTTAACCAGTCAAACATTACCAACCAATAATCCAGAAAACGGAGCCCAATAAGCTTTCTAAATCAATCAAGAGATGAGATAAATCGGATTAAATCGCTAAAACTATACAAATAAATAGGTGAAGCCTTTAAATTTAGTTTAATAATTGTCCAGAAAAGAAAGAGGAGTTACCTTTTATACAAATCCCCAAAAGAACCGCCCCATAGGCGCTTCCTGAACAAGCCCTCGGAACACTGATGACCCTCCCACAACTCGAGGCCGCCGGTGACGATTCCCGGTACAAAGACCACCGGGTGCTGCGCCGTGAGGCCCTCCTTCCTGAGCTTGATTCCGGGCGGGTCCGGCGTGGGGCCGGTGATGGCCTCGGTGACGTACTGCGGGAAGGAGGCGGGCATTGCGTTGTAGAGGAAAAGGAGGAACCACCAAATCGAGCAAATGAAGCCGATGAACCAGCAGCAGCTGTCGATGCACGAGTATTTCTTCACACTCTGCTTGTGCTGCTGCTGCTTGTGCTTGGCCTTCTCCTTCTTCTCGTCGCCGGCCGGCGATTCTCCGTTGGGCGTTCTCGGGGGCTCCGGAACCCTCCTGCGCCGCAAGAAGGACATCGTGCGACGGAAGAGGAGTGTCAAGACTCAAGATCTCTGACCAGTCTCAGACTGGCGGTTCATTAAAGGAAGCTCGATCCGCCCGCGAATTAGCTTATCAAAACCTCTACGGCGTAGACCGAGGAGCGGTGTCGTTTTGTCCCAGGGGAGACACGGGCTGTGTGTTCTGGTGTGGCGTGGAGAATTGATGAGTTACACGTGGCGTTGATACCGGTGGCAGTTGGCTCCATGCTGAACCGTTGAAATGATTAATGGGAGGATAAACGGTGAGATGGTTAGTGGGTGGGTGATCCAGTACTTGACCCTGGTTGTTCAGTTGACCGCTAATTCCGTGTCTGTTGCAGTGTGGGCTTCACTTTCAAGGAAATGGAATCGCTGATACCTTCACGCTTCTCTATGCCCATAAAACTCTTTTCTAAAATTGTTAGGTAAATGTAAATCAGAGATTCTTTAACCATAAATAATTCAGTTTTAAATGGAGTATACGGTTGGAACATTTTAGTTTGTGTAAATGTGGATGGTGCCACATTGATAAAATAAAGAACAAAATTATTGCTTATATAGTAATGTGTTAATATTTGAGTATGTGCCAAGCAATTAAATTATTGATATATTTGTCATGGATCTTTTTAAATTATATTAATCAAAATCATGACACTTGGGTATGTGTCTCAGATTCTTCACTTTGAATTATATTTTATTATTATCTATTTATGCTTATTTAACTATCCATTGATAGTTATGTAACTTCTACCAAATGAAGAGATTTAACTCTTGAACATGCACTTCCACTTGCTATATATATCAGATATTTTGTTCAGAAAAATATATCTCATTTTTGTACATAAAAATGTTTATACTTTAGCAGTATTGTATCCCAAAGGATATGCCCAATATAGTGGGGGTAGGGCTGG
>JAYMTN010001971.1:0-11801 GCA_036897425.1 Erodium trifolium
TCTATAAGAGGACCACCTCACCAAAAAGCCAAAGCCGATAGCTGACGACTCAATTATAGTTTTGTATTCTGACATGCGTTCTCATGGACAAGTCCGTTTATGGGTTTGGATGTGGATTATTTAAGAGGAGAGGTGAGTCCATTGGGAAGAGAGATAAGGGTTTTGAAGATAGGACTTAATAAGAGGCTCATTAAGGGTAAATGAGATAGGTAGAGAAATAATAATATATTTTGAATATAATGGGGTTTGAACCTGTGTCCGTTGAGGAACCAGCTCTGATATCATATTAAATGATCAACTAAAAGCTCAAGGTGATAGTTGAAGACTCAATTGTAGTTTCATAATATAACAATATCTAGTTTGATTTTATTTATTTGTACTGGTTTCTTTTGAAGCACGGGGCAAATCGAGTGTTTGACATTGTAGCTGCAATTACACTTTGTTATCTAAGTCCTTTTGTCTCTCATCTTGTATTTTCAGATTCCATTAGTCAGAGTGTATTGAGTAACATTGTGCATTTGGTTTGGCAGGTTTGAGATTGGCTTTATTCGAAGCATACTTTAACAACTTCTGGTAATAGAACAAAGGCTGATCACTGGTGTATATCACAGTTATGACCTGTTTTTCGTTCTTACTCGGTAGGAAGTCTGATTTGTCAAAGAGAACAATTTCTGAACTTGATGAAGGTAAATTTCAAACTATAACGAATGGTCATGGTATTGTTAGAAATTTCAAGTATGTTTGAGGCCGGTGTTCATTCACTTTATCAACTACTTGAGCTATAATGTTGATTTATTTCATATCTTTCATCTGCCTATCTTTTGGCTGCTGCTATAAAAATCACTTGATCTGGGTTTTGATTCTTTCTTTTTCCTTGAACAGAAATTTCAGGCATTCAGAATGTAAAGCTCTACTCTTACAAGGAATTAAAAAGAGCCACAGAAGATTTCAGTATAGTCAACAAGATAGGAGAGGGAGGTTTCGGTTCTGTTTACAAGGTACCTACATATTTGCTGTTATAACACAGCATGTGTCTGAGTATTAACCGAGGGTCGTGGGTGATGTGGCAGAGACCTCATATAAGGTCCCAATCCCCATACCTGCAGTTGTTGTTGGGAAAAACACGAGTTTGAGTACTGAATGATGGGTAAAAGATGCCCACTTGGGTTGGCCTGGTGGTCAGAGAGCTCTCTCACCTCTTTGAGGTCAGAGGTTCGAACCCCAGTGGGCACATCTGCGGGGTAAAAGACGGAACCTCCTAATATTTCCTTGTGGGTGGTCAGGGAAAGCTAAAAGATGGAAAGATGGCTGCTATAAAAGTTCTGTCAGCAGAATCGAGACAAGGGCTAAAGGAGTTCTTGACAGAAATTCAAGTTATTTCAGACATTGAGCATGAAAATTTAGTCAAGCTCTATGGCTGTTGTGTTGAAAAGAACAGCAGAATTCTGGTTTACAACTACCTCGAGAATAATAGCCTCCAACAAACTCTTCTAGGTAAATTTCTCTTCCTTTCTAGAATTGTTTTTAGTTGAGTTGGACCTCTAATATGGTATCAGAGCTAGCTGGTACCTCACAGACACAAGTTCAAATTACACAATCTTCAACTATTTCTCTATATATCTCATTTGTCCCTAATGGGCCTCTTATTAAGTCTTATCTCTCTCTCCTTAATGGCTCATCTCTCTAGCTAAATAATCCACATCCAAATCCGTAAGTGGGTTTATCTGTGAGGACACGTGTTGGAACATAAAACTACGATTGGGCCCTCAACTATCAACTTGAGCCGGCACCATGTCGTTGTTTCATCCTGACTATACCTTGTTATAAAGTTTACTAAGTGTCCTTAACTGTTATATGCATTTGCGTTTTCAGGGGGGTCTCACAGTAACATCCAGTTCAATTGGAAAACAAGGTGTAAGATTTGCATTGGGGTTGCTCGTGGACTTGCCTTTCTTCACGAGGAAGTGCGGCCTCATATTGTTCATAGAGACATCAAAGCGAGCAATATTCTTCTTGACAACGGTCTCTCACCGAAAATCTCTGATTTCGGTCTTGCAAAGCTTATACCGGCCCATTTGACTCATGTCAGTACACGTGTCGCAGGAACAATGTAAGCCCTAGCATCTCACAACCTTGTTTGAATTCTGCAACTGTTTTGACCTATTTACTTGAACTTTGTTTTGCGGTTCCTATCATATGTTATTCCTCTATATTTACCTTTTATTTTCTTGGTTTTATTAGAGGTTATTTGGCACCGGAATATGCAATTAGAGGCCAGTTGACGCGTAAAGCTGATATTTATAGTTTTGGGGTCCTCCTTGTGGAGATAGTCAGCGGGAGGTGCAACACAAATACACGCTTACCTATCGAAGAACAGTATCTTCTAGAAAGGGTATGAGTTTATGTTCTTGTATGAATTAATTATTGTTTAAAGTTTTCTTTTGAAGTTGCATTTGAAGTAATCCTTGTATAAAGTATAAGGACAATTTGATAAGAGGTTATGTTACGAATTAAATGAGGCTAGAGTAGGATTTTCCCGTTCTCTTGCTGATAAGAAGAAAAACATCTACCCCGTATTACCAATTACTTTAGTTTCTTAAGATTTGGGCTCAAGACCCCCTTTATGTAGAAGGGAAATTTATTTTTGCCATTTGACCCAACAAGAGTTAGTAACAGACCCAACCAAAGTTAGAAAGAGAAGCCCAAGGAGGCCCAACTGAAGTTGGAGAGAAGCCCAGAGAGGCTCAACTGAAGTTGGAGAGAAATAAGGCTTCAGAGATACCGTTGCCCAGATTTGAACCCTTGATCTCATGGACCCTAGGCCAATTGAACAAACGAATGTTTGTCCTATGCCGAACTTGCATGCTTGAACTTAGGTACTACTATTGATAGTTGAAGTTAGCACATGCAATTTCATGCCCATTTGATAACGGCGAAGTATGAACTGAACTATTTAACTTACTTAAACCGGTAGTTTAATACCTAATTATGATTTTATATTATATTAGTAGTCCATTTTCGCTGTATGATTATTTCCAATCATTATGCCTTTGGTGATTGTTTTCTGCAGACATGGGATCTTTACGAGCGAAAGGAACTGATCCAGCTCGTAGATACGTCATTGGACGGTGATTTTGACGTCTCCGAAGCATTCAAATACCTAAAAATTGGGCTCCTCTGCACCCAAGACAATCCAAAGCTCAGACCATCCATGTCAACTGTGGTGAAGATGCTAACGGGTGCCATCCCGGTCAATGACAACAAGATAACGAAGCCAGGGTTGATCTCCGATTTCATGGACCTCAAAGTCCGAGAGCCCAATAAGGGAAGGCCCGACACAAGGGGGTCTTCTTACACTGTATCCTCCGGCTCAGACAACCCGGACACTTCATCATTGGTGTCCTCAGGTGTATCTACAGCTGCAACTGTGGCCTCCACCACCATAAATTTCGACCGGAGCATTTAAAGTAGAGAGAAGAGACATTTACCTCTTCTGTTCCATTCATTCTGTTGTTGTTTTGTGATGTAAATTGTTTTGATGATTTTTGTGAGGCCTTTATGTAGATCTATAGGTATATATTGTTGTAAATTTTTTAGTTCTTAGAATTATCACTTGCAAGCTTGGACTTAGGTATTTAAAGTCTCCTAACATTTAAAGATCAAGGGATCAATGTTTTCGGTGGAACGGTTATGTTCTTTCACTTGTGAAAAACACATTCCCCGCCTTTTTGGCTTTATATTTTCTATCGTCATTTTTGGCTGAGTATGATATTATGTTACGACCTGCTTTTCTGCATCTTCTACATGCAATTACAATGCAATTTCTTGATCTGATATTCGTATTGTTACCTTCTCGAGTTATCGTTCTCTCCATAAGCCCTCTATATCTCGTTGTTCTTGGTAGAAAGATGTATCACTCGTATATCTTCTTGAATTAGTCCACAAAAAAGTAATAGTCGACATGCTTTAATGGATTTCTCCTCCCATAACAAAATGCATCAACTCCTTGTTTGCACAAGATGTTATTTAGTTGTCATTGACAATGTAATTGTCATCCTTATCCGCAACCTCATATAAGTTATTCTTATTAACCAATATTTTATGTTGGAAGAAATGCTCTTACGTTTTCAAAGTCTTTGTGTTCTTGTCTCACATCGAAAGATTAGAGGACCAACGTAAAGTTAGCAAATAGCTGTAACACTTTCTTTGTTTAAGGCTGAGGCTTGAGTTCGAAGTCGGGCTTTGAGGCGTGGACGGGTTTGTTTTTGTTTTCGGACTCGGACTTGAAATCCACGATTTTGTCAAGGGTTTTAGTTGGGTTTAGTCAACCCTTGAGAATGTCCAATCCGAATATTGGAGGTTACAAATCGTTAATGAGATTTAATGTGTGGGGAGATGTTACATACTAATTTGAATTCAGGTTCCATGTGAAATTACGTTTCTACATCTTAGGTTGAAAGCCTATAAATACAAGCTGTTGAATCTATTTGACAACACACAAAAATCTCTTCTCTCCCAAATTCTGCCGCACCAACACGTATTGATCAGATATTCACCAACCCGTTCATCCCACCCCTCTTATATATTTCCCCGAAATAGTAAGTCTGTTCATATATATTATCCTCCATTCTATTCTACAGTTCTAAGATATCGTCTCTGCAATTTTCACATCTAGAACCGTGAGTAGGCACGAATTTGGGTAGAAGTTGTGTTAAACTCGGGAGCATAACATCCAGTTTGCCACCTCGGACGTGTCGGACAACACTGCTTCAAGTTAGTGGGCCTAATTGCCTCGACACAATTTGATTTTCTACATCTACTAGACTTCGTTCTATTTTATTACTATTTTGTTCGTCTACTTGCCTACTTTACCTCTAGTATTAGGGAAACTTATCGTTTGTAAGGATTATATCGAACTAGGATAGGAAGAAGTTCCACTAAGACTCTGGCGTTTGTCCTGAAAATAAAACCTAAATCCCGATCCCGAAACAGGATTAGGGAGTCTAGGGTTGAAGATTGGAATTCTGTTAAGAAGTTGGGTTAGAAGGTGTTGTTTTTTGGGAGATAACTCATTCGATCAGTCTTTGGAGACCGAGGATGGTGGCCAGTTGGATTTGAGTTGCGTTGATGGATTGATGTACGAAGACGTTTGTGGTGAAGAAGAGGGTTGTTGACCTTTTGAACTTCTTTTCAGTTAGTTTTTTTTAGTGTCTGATTTGTTCTGGTAGCGGGGGTTCGTTTCTGTGGTCAGTTGGATTGTTTTTGTCCGTTCTTTCATGATATAGATTTGTTTTGTTTTTTAGTCGTGCGGCTCTTTGGAGTTTTTTCTTGATTAACTGTTTAGTTTTTTTCCTTTATCCTCTCAAGAGGTTGTTTGAACGATCCCCATTTCATGGGTTTCATCTCCGTGCTTTATAGTTTCTTCTCGAAATTCAAAATTTCTAATAAAATCATCATCATTTATTAGAAAAACATGTATTAGGAAAACTTATAATTACATTTCACATCTCCAAGCTTTCTTGATAGTGACATTAAGACTCTCTCTTATTCTTTGGCATAAGCGAAAATGACCTTTACTCACATCACCCTTTGCATGGACCCATCTTATCAAGTTATTTTGATAAAACCCATAGAAACGGACAATTAGAAGGCCCCTTCCACTCAACATCCAACTATTGAAAGATTCATAATATTGTTGGTTTGGACGACGTTACTCGAGGTTTGAAGTCGGTCTTGCAACAACTTTAATGGGAGCCTTTCTCGGAGCCATATGTTAGCGTTCCTACTAACCATCTCTAAATCCTTCATCCACATGTCAAAAGTTTCTTCGTTATAACATGGACACGAAGTCAAAACAATTTCCACTATGTCGAGGAGCAGAGCTCCCTCAGCCACGCTGACGTCTTTCGCCTTGCTTCGGAGGGCCGTCTCCACAGCTTTGTCGGCGAGCTGAGGGTTGACTGGTAGATCTAACGGCTGCCGGTCAGATATGCGTCGACCTTCTCCTCCAGTGGGCCATATTCCGTCCATATATCCCAATGAACTGAGATCCCTCCCCGGATGCCGTCTCCCTGCTCTGCTTGGCCATCGTCCCCCGTCCTCCGCTACCATCTGCATTGCAGGATCCGGTCCAGAGTCCCTTGGGTCTTGGCCACACCGGCCAAATTCACCGCCCACCACCCGTTCCCCCTCCCGGCGACGACCACAGCCGACCAAAACCCCCCCCTTTTGGCCTCCTCTCTCGAAGACAATGACCCGAGCTCCTCTTCTGGCCAGCCGGTCATATCTGCTCCCACCTTTTGTCGGAGCCCCACAATACGAGCTGCTCAGTCGTGCTCCTGCCTACCATGCACAACCGGCCAGACCCGTGCCCTTGCCTCAAGCGGTTCAGATCTACACCGGCTGGCGCCGTCCACCTCCCCATCGCTCTAATCACAGCTGTAGTCATCGGAGGCCGGCCGCGAGTATTTCATGCTCGTCGTTGTTTATTTTGTTTGTATTTTTGTCTGTTTTTTGTGTGTCCCCTCTACCCGAATCTCGGATCTCCAGTAGATGTGGTTGTTGCCTTTGGTAACGTGTCCGATCAGGTTTCTATATCAGCAAATCTTTCTAGAGAGTTGACTTGATAGTGTTTGTTTATTTAGACACTACATCCCCCTTTTCAAAATGAATAGCATCTCACTAATCGTCCCTCTATTCCCCGAGAACGATCGAGGAGCATACACTTGTATGTTCCCAGAGTAAGATTTAATTAATTTATTAATAAATCTTTCCGTAAAAAAAAAAATAAGTAACCAAAAGAATTAGATTCTTTCATTTCACTTCTCATTCGGAACATCAACGTGGCAAATATAAAGCCACTGTCTCTGCCTCTCTTTCTATGGCGCCATCTGTCACTAACCTATTCAGATACATCTGATTGTATTGTACGGGCATGATCCTTCTCAATCAGGCACGTCTACCTTCATCATCTATCAATCAACGGCTAAAAGTTCAGAGCTTTCCCACATCAGCAGCTCTTCGGTAACGGTTGATGATGGACTTCGTGGTCTGTTGAGTTCTATAGTCTAAGGTCAGTAATGGCTTCTCCTGCTCCGTCTCTCACCTTGAGCTTGACCACAGTTTCTTTGCTTTCCCCCAAAACCCAGCTCCGTTTTGGTCTCAAGCCCAAGCTTGTAGGCTTCAAACGAGCAAGTCTTAGCTTCTCAGTTCGATCAATGGGATCTTCTGCATCTTCTTCTCCAAAACCCGACAACACTCAAGGTCTGTTCTTCTATCTCTCTGAGAAAAACCCATCAATTGATTTTGGCTTTCGGTTCTGAGTTCTTAACATTTGGGTGGATAATTGCATAAAGTTTGCATTTTTATGGTGACCCAGGCTGTTGATTTGGTCCCTTGATGTCTCAGTTAACTGAATTCAACCCACTTTTGCTAAGAATCTATAGCTTTTTCATGGTTTTTGTATTGGGTGTGTAATGGGTTTGTGAATTTGTTCTGTATTTGTCTGTGATAATAGTATGATTTGGGGTTGGTTGTTGTTCTTGTTGATTTTGATATCCCAAATCTTGTGTTTCTTTATGGCCTAATTGGTGTCATCTTAAAGAGATGAGGGGAAATGAAACATGAATTGATATATGTTATTAGAAGGTAGAATTACATTAATCTTGGCAGTAACCTTACCTTAATCTATATCGTAATCATTGTCCACTTGGGTTGGTCCAGTGGTAAAAAAGCTCTCTCCTCTCGAAATCAGAGGTACGTCTGTTTGGGAGCAGGTCCGAGTGGAGGTTAGGTAAGGAAAAAATTAGGCTGGAGTAGGATTTCCCCGCATTCTACGTATAAGTAGCTAAAAAATGTTATGGATTAGTTGAATTCTGGTCTGGTGACGATTGAATTTGCATTAAGCAGCGCAACTCTGAAACTTGATCTATGGGTCATATTTAAGGCTAATCAGACTAAACTAACCCCAAAGTTGCAAGATAACATGGTTTGAGGAATGACTACTCCTGTATTTGGAGTAAGTATTTACCAGTAGACTTATCCCTTGGCGAATCTATTTTCATTTTCATTGTGAAATACTTGGGAAACAATTTAATAATAATGATAAGGGATAATTGCAACAATCTACCCTGAGGTATTCGTTTTTTGCAACTTGTAGCCATCTTCTTTGATAATTGAAAAGAGTGCCATCAAGGCATGAAATTGTCTTTTTGTTTCACCCTGTATAAATTTTTCAAAATGATGTTTTTACCTTTGGAAATTTAGATTAAAAAATTAATAAGTGAAGAACAAAAAATCCAAATTTTCAGATCCCTTAACTTTCTTCCTCTTTGTACTGTACAAAGAGGAAGAAAATTAAGGGGTATGAAAATTCAGATTTTTCTTTCTTTTACTTTTTATTTCTTAAATCTAAATTGTAAGGGTAAAATCATCATTTTTATACAAATCGCAACTAAAAGACAAGTTCAGGGTACTTTTTTGTAATAATCAAGAAAAGGGCTACAAGTTGCAAAAAATGAATAACTTGAGGTACTTTTTTTTTCAATTATCACTACAAGCTACAATTTATCATTGTCTTGACAACATCTACAAGGCAAGACACCTAATGAATAATGACACAATGAAGCTAAAAGTGAGTAAAAAAGAACAAAAATAGTTGCACACTTACCATTTAGCTTCCTTTTTTCAGAAGCCATGCCAATAGGGTTTTCCTTATTTACAAGACTCGAACCAGTATGCTTCACAGCCTCCACAGGAATATCCTTGTTTAGAGATAAACCATCTCCTACAATATCAACAGAAGCTTCCTCATTGACTGAAGGAACCTCGGTTTTCTCATCACCCCTAACCACCGCATCATCAGAACTATCCTTTGAATCAATTTGCCTAGTCTCTAGCAAATCCTCTTCCATAGAATCATCACCAGAGCTTCTGTCTAGGTTTAGCTTTTCGGAGTACCCTACATCAACACTATCAGTTTTCTTGCTAAAGTCTGTATTTGCAGCCTTGTCGTCCTCTTCTCCTTCAACAAATGTCGTTTTGTTCTTGTGTGGCTCTTCAACATCCATTGGATGTGACTCACCACCAACTGGGTCAACATTACTGGATGGCTTAACAACATCTAGTTCTATTTTGACATTATCAGCAATTATATTACCCTTTAGTTCAATCTTTTCATTATTCGATAGAGAATCAGTAGAAATAGAATCAGATTTTACTTGAGACCCTAAAGTGGAGCTGACCTCTGATACCTGGTTGTTTGGAGGGGGTGACTCAGGCATGACCATCTTGTCTGTAGACTCTATACCCTCGTCTTCCTGCTTGGGCTTTGAATTTCCATTCTCCATTTCGGTTTCTTGGTTTTGCAAATCTTGCCCGCCTAATGCTACTTCAGATACAACACTCTGAGAAACAATGGTGACAGTTTCCACAACAGTAGTCTCACTAACCACATTCACTTCTACCCTATCAGAATCAGTACCCACTAATGTGTCCCCTTCATTAACTTCCCCTAGACTGTCATTAGAATCGACCTTAACCGTACGATCATCTGGCTCATCATTTTGGGTAACGCCATCATCAACATTTTGATCTGGCTCTGCAACTTCCAAGCCATGAACACCATTGTCCACATTCTTCTCTGCATTTTCTTCTTCAGCGCGAAGAGCTTCAGCTTCTGCCTTTTTAGCAAGAAGAGCTTCGTTATCTTCATTTTCAATGCGAAGAGCTTCATCCAAACGTTTTATCAGATCCTCCTTCAACCCCTTGGTTGGCAACTTCCTTCTCTTAAGCTCTTCTTTTAACTCTGTGACCTTCCAATTATCGATCGGTCGATTGCCAAGAACTGGATATGGTGATGACATATCTTCCAACTAAAACTCACTTCCACAACCCTGGTTAGATGAAAACATTTGATCCACTGTCACACAATGAACTAGTACTCGAAGAGATAGCAAAGTTAACTCAAAGATCCCAACATTATAAACGACTTCCCAAAGAATTAATGAATCGAGTGCAAGACACAAATACAAAAGCATACTTAACTACAAACATGGAGAGGTAATTACCAAAAAGATGAACCTATAAAAGAGTCTGACACAAAATACAAAGTGGACCTAGTGATAGAACCAAGATTTGTTAACTCATTGCAATATTTGCAGCATGAGAAATTTTATGCAACATTATGACTACCCCCTCTGGACTCCATGATCACTGTAATGCTCTCAAACAAAATGTGCCTCCAAAAAGCATTAGTCCCAAATTTCCATTATTATTGGGATAATTGCAAAAACTTGTGGTGAATAATGCATGTTTTGCGGATACTATTGATGAACTTTTTTGTTGGCAAAAAACATCCCCAATTGCTTTCGGTTTGCAAATGCGTTATCTTTAACGAAAAATAGTCATGTGACAATCACTTGACTTCATTTTTTTGGGGAACTGACAGTTTTTCCATTTACATTATACGGGTGGCAGTTTTTCCATTATATGGAAAATAATCAGGGGATGTCATTTGCAAAAAAAAATAGTTCACTGGTAGTATTTGCAAAAAGCACATAGTTCTATATATAGAATTTTGGTTTCTTTTCCTTTATTTATACCACGACTTTATGTATGGAATTTTGGTTTCTTTTCCTTCTAAAACTCTCACTAAACAGTAAATATCAGACTGAACACTACCATAAGTCAATAATCTTCCTGTGAATGAACTAATTCATGCATATCCCACAATCAAAATAAGCCCATTACGAAAACTGCAGCACAAATTATAAAAAAAATTACACCATGTTCAGGCAGTTTCTGCAGACAACTTCACCAAGCAAATCCCAAAACACTACAAGAGCCCTAATTCAAACACGCACCACAATGCACAAAACAAAAAAGGAACATAGCAGATACTACTCACCAGTAATACTTGCAGGTCCCCAACAAAATCTCCACTCTTCTTCACAAGTAAGAATAGAACACGTGAAACCCTAATTTCCACAGCACAGAACCCACAATTAGAGAAAATCGCAGACCTCCAATCAACGAACCCACAAAAACAAACGCAATCTAAATCGAATCCCCAGATAAACAAACACAAATCCGCTTCTGTTTCCTGAATCCAGAGCAAAATGCGAAACCTAAACCAAAGAAAACACGAAGAACAGAGAACAAAAATCAAATCAAAGTAGAGAGAAATGCGAAACTGATCAGAGAACCCAGAATCCAAATGATAATCGTTAGATTTTCGTTCGGGTTTTGGGGGGGTTGGGAGCAGATTTCGAGAAAGGGGCTTTTTTCTTCTTCTAGGGTTTTGCTTAGGTTTCTGTGTGTGCCATCGAAGAAACGAGAAGGATGAGCAGAGAGAAACTCTCTGGCCTGGTTTAATCTAAATTTGCTGATTTTGTTTAGGAAATGTCGAGAGTACCCTCTAGGTTTTCTATTTTTTACAATCGGCTCCCCCGTGAAGCACTTGATCTGACGGCTGCTATTCGTCTTAGCTTTTTTTTTTATACTTGATTTTATTGGACTATATACCAAAATAAATAAATGTAAGTACTTGTTCTATGTATAATATTGAGTTTTATCTGTTCAAAAAAATATATTGAGTTTTATTCAGCTGATCATAAGCTTATATATATTCACATGAAATAATATTATTGTAAAGATTAATTGGCCTCTAATTGTGTCTTTATCTTTTTTATTATATTCAATTTTAACCAAATAAAAATAATAATAAAATTTATTAGATTTTACATATATGGATATATTCAGATAAGAATCATTTTTTAAATTATAAACTAAAGTTCACATGA
>JAYMTN010001972.1:0-11800 GCA_036897425.1 Erodium trifolium
ATTTTAGTAATTGTTTGAAAGATAGAGTTGTAATATTGAAAGATAGTAGATGATATTTTCGTCATTTAATAAAATAACTAACGGAGTTCACCAGAGAGTGGCTATTTGTTATATAACTAAACATTGATGAAAGTATTGGTTAAAAAAAAGTTTATGATAAATATTAGTAGTTAAACGTGATAAGTTAGGATAGATATTTGTAATAATTTATTAAGAATGAAACTAGTCGGCCAAATTACTCGATTGACATCCGGCATTAACATCCAACGCTTCACTTTACATACAAATAAAATGTAGAGATAAATATAGTGTTAGCCGACAAGTCAACCCTTTGGCACAGCTCATCCTCTTGTTTTCGTATCTTCTCTTACGCAATGGAATCTGAATATTTTGGGACCTCCATTTCTCTTTTTCCGTGAGAAGAATCACTTTTGGATCCCCCAGATTTCATCTCCGAGTCCGAACACTGCATATTCTAAGGTTAATTTCTCATTCGCTTCTCTTTTCGAGCAATAGAAAAACGAAAATTGGCGCTTTCTGCATATGATTTGTTTTAGTTTTGTGTTGATTTTTAGATCTGATATTTTCTGCCTACCAAACTTATTTATGAGAACTCTGTTCGTCATAGTTGTAACTTGTAATGACAAAAGTTGATGCAACGATGAACTGAGATGCTGATAAAAAACACTCAAAAGACTATAACTTTTAATTGTTAGATTTAATGCTGTTTGTATGCTTATGCATACGTGTAGTGATCTGAACATTTCAATTTAATTCGTTATGCAAGGGACCTCCTTGATTACTTGACATTTATATTCACATAATTTATTGCTCTTCTGTTCTCTCTCACACCACATACTTGAACTTGGTGTTTATAGGTTCATTTTTTTGCATACTCTCAATTATGAATTCGATTTCCTACTTTCTTGAGTCTGTTCATCATTTGTGACTTGCTAGTTTTGCGGTTGTCACTTGTCAGCAGTAATGGCGGATTCACATTCAGATTCGAATGATGAGTCCATATTCTTGAAGCAATTTCACATCCCCAGTTATGTACTTGTGCCTGGATCTGAGGTCGTGACAGGCCCCGAAGAGCCAAAATGTCCAGTGATAGTTTTCGTCAATTCAAAAAGTGGTGGTCAGCTGGGTGGGGATCTTCTTGTGACATACCGTTCTCTGCTCAGTGAATATCAGGTATTGGTATTCCAATGCAAATGATGCCTAAGTAACTTAAAAGATTTACCGTGTTAATGAACTGGCCTTGTACAGTTGCAGTTATTTAGGGGCGTCTGTAGTCTTGGTTCTGATGATGAAACTATTTTCCAGGTTTATGATCTCGGGGAAGAGGCCCCTGATAAAGTTCTAAGAAGAATCTATCTCAATCTAGAGAAGCTCGAGGCTGATGGAGATAAATTTGCTATTGACATTCATAAGAGGCTGAGAATAATTGTGAGTTGAATATAGATTGTTATACGCAATATTTAATTATCCTTTTATGTTGACATGTTGGCTCTCTAGGTTGCAGGTGGTGATGGGACAGCTGGCTGGCTTCTTGGAGTTGTTTGTGATCTGAAATTATCTCACCCCCCAGCAATAGCTACGGTTCCCTTGGGGACAGGAAACAATCTTCCCTTTGCATTCGGTTGGGTAGAACATCGTCATTCATGAATCTTTTCATTAATTGCAAGTAATTTTAAGAATACAAACTGCAATGAATTATGAATGTTGAGCTAACTGATTCTTAAAGCACAATACACTGAGTATGGCATGCCTTTCTAAATCCGCCTGCATTTGTTTCTAATGTAAACTTCTGTTCATTTACTTGCTATGCGTCCCCGGTATAACATATTGTTTTCAGTTTTCACACTCTTTAACTTTGTGAGTCTACTCTCCTACTTGCAAGACTTGATTATGTAACTTGAACATCATGGAGTTCATGGACTTCTGTAGTGTTATTCTCCATATGTTTTTCATATGTGTTCTGCTGTTCCCATTTAAATGTTGTGAAGAAGTTGGTTCTTTTTCTTGAATGAATTCCTATTAACATCATCTTGCAGTATCCTTGTTACAAATCATAATATGCTTGAATTGATACCAATGAAACGGTCGCATGAACTTTTGAAGTGAGATGTGTAAAAATTTGTCCCTGTTTTGTAGGGAAAGAAGAATCCAGGGACAGATCATCAGTCGGTGAAGTCATTTTTGGATAAAGTGTTGAAAGCAAAGCAGATGAAGATAGACAAGTAATATGGCTGATGATTTCTCTCTTTTCAACTTCCCTTTTTTATTATCATTCCTTTGCTGTTTAGATTTCTCTATAGCTTAATTATCTTATGTTGCGTGTTTGGCATTCTGATTTTCATATAAATTCTGTATCTTTTAATGTTTTTCTTGCATAAATTTATTAGAAAAATCCCGCATAAATTTGATTGTTTCTGGTCTTCTTACTTGGTTACTAAAAATGTTCATGTATGTTCTAGTTGGCATCTTCTCATGAGGATGAAAGTTCCGACTGGAGGTTCATGCGACCCCATTGCACCTCTTGAGCTACCACATTCTTTACATGCATTTCAACGTGTTTCTCCCTCAGATGAACTGAACAAGGTAAAACAGTCTGATCGCTTTTGAAATTTTCCCTTAGATTAGCATGAAGTGGATGTAGATTTTCCATACATTTGAGATTCATTTAAAAATATTGTCTATTGACTCTATTGTCTTTAGCTAAAACATTTGCAAAAGTTGATGGATGTCGATAATGCTGATAGTTAGAAAATTATATCTGCAGGCTTCTTCTACCAGCACATATTAATGCAAAATGAAAAGCATAGTTTCTAATATATTATATGACTATTGTTTCTAGAACGTAACTAGTCCAAACCTCTTTAATCTAATGAAACATTTCCCCTCGAAGTCCTGATTCTTGTTTCTCCCATTGTAAGTACACTTGTATGATATAATTTATTCAAAATTCAGCCAAGTCCAAATGCTGTCTCTTTGAACATATGTGCTTCATTGTTCTGTTCTTTTTATGGAAAAACTTTGGTTACCACAGGTAGGATACCACACATTTCGTGGGGGATTTTGGAACTACTTTAGCATGGGTAAGTTATTTTCCACCAAGTTCCGTAACTATCACTTTGCAAAGCCATGTGGTATATTATAGTAATCCTGTAAAGAAATTCTTTCTGATTACAAAGTGATTGTAGGATCTCTAAGCAAATGATAAGGAGTGGAAGTAAAGTGTGTAATTAAGCCTCATAGGCACTTCCTTCTGTCAGTATTTGCCTATGTGGAGTTTGTCTGTACAACCACTCAAATAGCCTACCACTCTTGTTAAGCTCGATTGTGTTAGAATCTTTGCACAGAAACAACTTAAAAGAAGAAAGCTGTATCGGTATTTTATTATGTCTGGGCACTGCTATCATGTCTACTACCTTTCATTTTGTTCCCCTACCTAAGAATTTTGCAATTAATACAAGAAATTTAGATAGGTGGATTTGTTACTTTGGTTCAGAGAGGATATTTGAAGCTCTACCTTTCACCCTCCAATGTAACCTTTCATGTTTTGACTTGTTAATCCCTTGAATTTTTTCTTCTACAGGAATGGATGCTCAAGTGTCATACGCATTTCACTCTGAGAGGAAATTGCATCCTGAAAAATTCAAAAATCAATTAGTTAATCAGGTATAATTGAAGTTTTACCCGTTTATAAGGATCACTAACCATTCTTTCATCGCTAAGAAACTACAAGTTGCACTGTAAATTGTAGGAATTGCATTACCTAATATGTTTGTTCATGTATCAGTTACTTGTTTTAGATATGGAGGATAGAAATTAAAACTTACTATAAAATATCATTACTCCAATGAAACAGCATTTGACATGTGATTGGGCATGCCGAAGTGTAGTTTTATGTTTGGTGAAGAGTATATGATGTGTTATGTGGTCTTTTTTTGGGGATAAGTATTATGGTTTAACATTTGTAAGTTGGAGAACTCTAGTCTCATGCCAATTTGATATTTTTCTCCGTATTTGTGAGAAATTTTACTTCTGGAATGGAAGCCATTCAATTTGATCTTTTCAAAGATTCTCATTTGTCTATATCCTTATTTCTCCATGAACCTCTTTATGACGGCATATGACTCTTGTTGTCATATGATGTCTTAGATGTTTGAAAATATACATTTTCCTAGGACTGCTTTCTTAACAAACGAAGTTGTCTATTGGTTAAATAGGTTTTTCTTGTGCATATCCTCAAAGAACTAAAAAATGTAATCCTTATTCTTCCTCCTCACATAAACAGAGTACTTATGCAAAGCTTGGGTGTACACAAGGATGGTTTGCTGCCTCTCTTTTTCATCCTTCTTCACGGTGAGTGCTGAAAGTTCCTCATTCCATAAGGCATTGCACTATTTTGTTGTTTAAAATAATGGATATGAGAAATTCAAGTAGAGATTATATGGTCCTGATTGTAAATATATTTATATGCTTACTATCTTTCACTTCAGTTGTTAAATAGATTGCTCTTCATTTACAATGGTTGCAATTAACTATTACCATAGTTTTGGTAGTTTTTTATCATAAGGTAATGTCATGAATAAACTATTAAGAGTGAAGACATGGTCACTGTGGATACAATATCTATGGAGTTTCCTATGTTCCGTAGGCCTGTGTAGTTCCATCATTGTTAGATCTTCTATTAGTCACAGCCAATAGCTCATGGTTTCTCCTGTTGTATCTTCTTATATCTTCTATATCCCGCTTTAAGGTGTAAATAATCAATGCTAGCTGATCAGAAAATTGATACCAGATGTAACCTTCTATCAATATTTTGACATAATACTTGGCAGTTTTACTAGTTTTGAAGTAATGCCCATTTAGTCTTAATACTTCACTTTTTTGTGCTATTATTTTGAAATTAATAGATTAAAAAGCACCGAAAGGGAGATGGAAAGAGAATCGTTTTATCCAAAGATATACGTCGGCTTTTCCGTTTGTTAATGTACATGTAGCAAGCATTGTACTGATACACTTTTCCACCTTTTTCGTCTGGCAATTATATTGGTCTTTGTTGTAAATTCTTGATGCAGGAATATGGCTCAGCTTGCAAAGGTGAAGATTATGAATAAACATAATGGTCTGTGGAAGGAACTCCATATACCACATAGGTGAGTCAGTACTTATTTTCCGCCTTTGCTCAGCTAAGCTTTCTTAATATCTTATGTCGGGTGTTACGTTGTTGGCATCCATCTTCACATTATACTATGGTATCTGATACAGAGGGCTAGCTTATAATCCATTTCAGCTTCTCATCAATGCATATGATACTTCATAGTATCACTCATTTCAGTTCTATATTCTTGATTGGCGCTCATTTCAGTTAACTACATATAGGTGAATATATGACTCATGAACATAGATTTGATCAAAACGATTGTTTGAAGGCAAAGGCCTTGGTATGCATATCACTAAACAGTTCAATTCTCTCGTAAATAGTCCTAACTATCATTTCATTTTCTCTACTCCATGTTCAGCATCAGATCCATTGTTTGTCTTAACTTGCCTAGCTTTTCTGGTGGGCTAAACCCTTGGGGAACACCAAACAAAAAGAAGAAGCGGGATGTATGTTCCATTTTGTCTTGTTTTGATGCAAATATGATTGCAATTCTCACAAGTATGTTAATGCTTGTGCATTTTTCTTTCTTAAACAGAGAGACCTGACTCCGCCATATGTGGATGATGGTCTTTTTGAGCTTGTTGGCTTCAGAGATGCTTGGCATGGGCTTGTTTTGCTACACCCGAAAGGGCATGGAACTCGTCTTGCACAGGTAAGGATATGTGGTCATCGAGAATGACACTAATTGAATACATAACATTTGCTGCAAAATCACGTGTTATACGAACCACATAAGAAATGAAGCAACTCCTTTTCAGACAAAACCTTGCTTAAATTTAAGAACATACATTGTATATGCAGAATAAGCCAAAGATGAAATCCCAGTTATAGAATTATTTTGAGCAAGTTGCTCTAATGCTGTGCTATTAAACTTCATTTGTATCATTGCTTTTTCGTGTATTAGGCTCACAGGATCCGCTTTGAGTTTCACAAAGGCGGAGCGGATTGCACATACATGAGGATTGATGGAGAGCCCTGGAAGCAGCCCCTTCCTGTAGACGACGATACAGTAGTAGTAGAGATCTCTCACCTTGGTCAGGTGAACATGCTTGCCACCCATGATTGCAGGGCTAAAGGGGTTGATGATCCTGTGACGTCTAACGAGGACGACGAGGATAGTAGCGAAGAAGAGGAAGAAGGACAAGACTCTGTAGACGACGGGGCAGAATTTAGGAAGTTCGGGGCAGCCGACACATTCAAGATCCCGGACGAGGTTGACATTTCTCATCTTAGTTAAGCATTGAAGCGCTGACTTCTGTTTATAGCATTAACATTTTAGGGTTGCTTATATTTTTCACCCCTTGTTGGGGTGGCAATTTAAGTACACTATTATATGTTAAATGTCCAAATCAAATTTCTTTAATTTCTATATTCAGACATTATCATGTGATGTATGTGATAGACTGATTGGGTTGTACAGCTGTATTTGAATTTGTGAGATTTAAATTTAATTTTATAGTGTTATAAAGTGATTCTCATTATATTGAACAATAAGAATTATTTTGATAATCATACGCCCCTAATCTTAGAGGTTTTGGTCTTTGGTAATAGGTTGGTAGGGTGTGGTGAGATTTTTATTTCTTCGTGATTTTCTGTATTGGGTTCACGTCGCTTGCAGAAGAGTTAGTCGTGCATTGGATTTATGGATTGCGGTATTTATATGGTTGGAGGGTAATAGGAGGGTGTTTTCTTGTGATCAGGTGATCGACCTGGTAGTCCTTGTTGCATTTGGAGAAGCGACGTGCACACATCGATATGGCTCGACGATTTTGAATTCACGGTGATGGAAAGTCCCTCCTCCAACAGAAGGGCTATACCTCCTTGGTGGCCACTACCTCGACACCTATACCGCCATGAAACTCAAGATTGCGCCCAAGGATCGAGAGTTTGGATGCGTAACGTTCAGATTCGGAGAGGTAGGTTTCAGTTATAAACAAGACCGAGGGTTCAAAGCGTTGTATGAGGTCTTTCAATTGTTGTCCATGCTTCTATAGTTTTATGCAAGGGTTTCGATTGCGGAGGAAATGGAATAGGTGGAGGTGATCGGAATGGGTGTAGATGATCTGAAATAGGGGAGGGGATAAAACACCGGTAGCGTCACAAAATCATCGACAGGATTGTCAAGGCACTTTTCTTTTTTCTATTATACACAACCCTCATGAAACTCAAAAATATAAGCACATAAGTTTCATGACCGTTGCATAAACAAAATTGTGTTTTTCATTTTCTTATCTTTTACCACTCAGTCCCTATAGATTTTATGGATTAAAAATTAGAAAATTAGAAGCGAAACTGAGAATGTGCCGCAACCCAACTGTTGGAGCAAAGTCGGCGAGGAAGGGAATTGAGCGCAACCCAACTGTTGGAGCAAAGTCGGCGAGGAAGGGAATTGAGCGGTAAAGATGACCGTTGCAGAGCCACCACGCGGTTCCTTTATAAACCCTAAAAGCGCTCCCGTCTCAGCCCCAAATCCATCTCTTCCGATCTCTACAACCAAAATTCGTCATCTTCCGATGCAAGCGAAGGAGATTGTTGTGGACCCATCCAATTCCACTATGAGCAACACTGAATTCTGTGGGCTTGCTTGCCCTCCGATGGATCTGGGTTTTGATTTCGGTGTCGGAGGAGGTTTATGTAGCTTCTTCGACGACATTGGAGAAGACGTTGAGGGCAACGCGATTCTGAAGCGGAAGCCCCCAATTGGCAGCTATGGCAAAGGCAAGGAGTGGAGAAGAGTAGAATCTCTGTACATGCCTAAGCCAACCACATTACTCAGGATTGCCCAGAAGCCCTCACTCAAGACCCTCCAAGCTCTCTACAAACTCAAGGAGTCCTGTTCCGAGACGAAGATGGAGACCGACTTTGACTCTGCTAGAAAGAAGTTGCATCGACTGTATGACGAAAGCCGCTGCAGCAAAATCCCAGAAACGGATCAAAATTGTTGACTTGCGCGATTTGCCTCCTTTCTCTCTTCCATCCTTGAAACCTAAACCTAAACCGAAGAGGATGATGAGAACCAGCATCAAACCTTTGGGCATTCGGCAACATTGAACTGAATTGAAGGTTGTTTGTGATTTATATGCATATATAGATTTAGGTTACGATCTTAGTAATTTCTTCTACTTGGATTGGATCACCTAATACAATCTTAGTTGTCTAGGATTGTATTAGCTTGTTACTTGTTTGTGATACCTCATAATTCCTCATATAAAATATACAAGATTCATTGATTCACTGCATATATGTTTTTTATGGTTCTGATTTTGTTCTGAGCATTTATGGATGTGATGTGTATTTGGATTTGCTGAATATTTTATGGATGTGATGTTCTGAGCATTTATGGTTCTGAGCATTCCTCAAGTTTTTGTGCATCACTTCTGCAGTGCAAAACACACTGTTTAAGTCTCAACTTACTATTGTTGCTGGAAATTTCAATAGCAAAAAGCACATTGCAATGCATTGATGTATGATCTGAAGATGGCTTCCCCGTCGTCATCACTTGGGTATCCATCCATGAGCTGATCATAGACACCGGGGATGGGCCGCTTATATGCCTTGAGAAAATTCAACTTTGCCTCTGCCATTGTGGATTTGGGCTATAAAGTTTGCTTTACTGAGAGTGTTTTCCTACATTTTATATCAGTTCAATGAAAAAAGGCTTTTCTGTGAAAAAGGGCATAAGAACGTGACCTGAAACATAGAAAAATTGATATGAAATTTAAATTCTCGATCACAATATAAAATTACCCTTGGAAAAATAAAATGCAAATGCAAATACAAATTTATTTATGGAATTTACACGGGGCTTAACGGTTTCTAACATAGTTAGGCATCTTTATTTACGTGTAGCATAAGCAAAGTAATTAATTTGGTTGGTGTTCAATCAAAATATTGAAATTATAAAATCAGCAAAATATCAAGGGAAACCATAGGTTAAAAAATTGGTTTCGATCAAAACTTAAAACCAAATTCAATTTAATGAATCAGAATTAATTAATCGATGTTGAAGTGTGTTCTGAATTAAAAACAATTTAATTGAACCAATAAACTTGATTTCTTCTTTTTAAATCGAAGTTCAATCGAAAGTAAATTGGGGTCCCAACTTCGTTAAAAAAGATTCTTTAAATGGTGATAAGAGATGTCGGGAAATGTGAAGATGAATGAGATTTGTGACGATGGCCCAGAAGAGAGTTGATGGGGAGTTATCGTCAACTGTTCTTTCCACCAAAAGTCTGATTTATGAACCAAAAGGAAGATATTTACAAAAAAACAGTGGATAATTATTGTCAATTAGAGTCTTTTTTGGAATAGAAAACCTACCATTCTCCTCTCATAATAGGCAGGGTGGCCTTTGTTCTTTCCATCTACTACAAAACACAACCCATCTTTCCTCTTCACCGTCTCTCTCACACACATCTTAGTATGATCTCCAAACCATTAAGAAAGAGTTAATTCATGTAGATGTAGGTTCAGACTTAGTGATGAAAGACCAAGCTCCTAGAGACTCCTCCACCACCATCACTTGTCTCCATGCCTCGGCTTTTGAAAGTTTTATGACACGACCAATTAAGGTGAAAGTTTAAGTTGGTAATTGTGGTTTATGGAGCAATAGTTTATATTTGAGACTCTAGGAGACCTAGTAGTTACTCGATTTTACTTTTGAAAGAAAAAGCAAACTTCATTACCGAGACATTCCTTGCAAAACAGGCATTAGAGTGAGGGGGATCAGAGGCACCGTTCTTGAACTATCGAACTATGAAAAACAAAATGAGTTAGATTATGGACAACCTCATTAAAACATCGAAGCACGATGTTGGGAATTAAACAGGAAGAAAAGGAGAAAAACCCTTTTCTCTCTAGCTTCAAAAAATCCTAACTTAAAGCCAAATTGTTGTCGCCCCTCTGTGTCCCCCCCCTGTGATGGCCGGCCGCTCCGGCCACGGCTGTCGTCGGTGGATCTCTTCTCCAGCCTCCCCCTCCCTCCCTTCCTCTCCTTTTCTCCCCCCACCCTTCCTCGCTTTTTGCCTCAGGTCACGGTGGAGCTTCTACTGGAGGCTCGACACCGTCGTCGGACCATCGTCGTTGTCTCGGCCGTTCCTTCGCCGGTCTCCGCCTTCAGATCTGGAGTGGGAGGTGTTCGTGACCCTCCATAGGCACGTTCGTCTCAGATCTGTTGGTCGGTCGGTCGTAGTCGTGTTCTTCCCCCTTGCAAGAGCTCTGCTTTGGTGTGGGTCTTCAGGCTGACGGTTCTCTCTCTAGACGAAGGAGGAGCAAGAGCTTCGCTTCTTTGGTCTCCGAGAGCTCGGTCCTTTCCTCTACTCTTTGTTCATCGGCAGATCTTCTCTGGTTAGGAGCCTTGACTTCTTGCTGGTCCTTCTATCGGTGCTCGGTCCTCGCCGAAGACTCATTGTTATCTCGGTCGTTCATTGGCCGGTCACCGCCTCCAGAATTGGAGTGGGAGGCGTTCGTGGCCCTCCATGGTCTCGGTCGTCCCCGGTCTGTTTGCCGGGCGGTCGTTGTCGTCTGCTCTCTGGATGAAGGCGGAGCAAGGAGCTGGTTGGATCCTCGACCTCTTTTCAGTCATTGGAGCTCGGTGTTGCAGTTGTTTTTGTGGTGTTGGCCAGCGGCTCCAGCCGTGCTCGTGTGGTGCTCTTGATCGTGGACAACGCCGACCTGTTGGCTTTTTCGTCGATTCTTGGATTGCCTGACTGAAAAGGTCGACTCCACCATATTCTTAGCAGTGTAGTAGTTCATTGACAATAGTTTGGATCTCTTTGCGGTGGTGTTGGGGTGTTCTTTCTCGTGCCCCGTTTGGTAAGGTCCCTTTCCTTTCCTTTCCTTTTTTCGTTCAGGTTGAAAGCTTTTCTCTTACCCAAGTTCGAGTTTCAGTTCGACTTTTGTGTTTCCCCGCCTCTTGGTTTGCAAGGGCTCATCAAAACGAAATTAACAAAATAAAATGGGTAGATAAAACCTGATTTGTAGCGTTTAGCTCTGATACTAGATGATACAGGAACGTGGTGGTAGGATGAGATAGAACCTTGCTGATAAATCATGTAGAATAGAGATGATAGGATGAAGAACCTTAACTGGCCGTACAACATTCTCTAAGGTTCCAATGGATGAAGATGGAATCGAAGATGAAGATACTTCAACTGGTCGTACAACACTCTTTAGGAAGATAGATGGTGGATTGAATGACGCCACACAGATTATGGAGAGTCTGTGATAAGTCGAAACACTCAAAATTCAAGGATTCACACACATAAAGATTGAAATGCTTAAGGTTCTTCTCAGAAGAAAACTCGAATTTTTATTTCATAAAACTTGCATAATACATGCTGAGAAGTGACTTTATTAAATAGTCCAGCAGCGGGTGACCTTCAAGGGTCGAAAAATTGATTACATTTGACTCTAATTAATATCTAAAGATTCTTGAGAAACTAAAGGTTGGAAATCTGCAAAAAAAAAAAAAATAGCTCATTAATAATCTGAATTCAAATACTTACATTGGCTATTCATCTCCCTTTAATTAATTAAATGGCTGATTTGTCTTTGGAAATGATGAACAAGTTGGCTTCATTAATTCCTTGAAGAAGAGGCAAAAACATATTTGAAGAAGTCTTG
>JAYMTN010001973.1:0-11799 GCA_036897425.1 Erodium trifolium
CCATGTTAAAGCCCAATCCAACCCAAAAGCTCGAACTTATGGGTGGAGGCATCAAGATTTATATCAACTGATCAATTTATCCTTACACTTTCGATGTGGGACACACACTTCAACATTTTGGGACAAAAAACTATCAAATAACCAGCATCTTCCCACTAAGGGGCAAGTACATTGGTCATGACCTTAACTCTTTTCTGATTTTAGTTCTTGTACACCCCTGGTTGGGTTATGTTTTCTTCAATATTGTCTCTTGTGGATCTTGTTGTAATCTGTCTGGTCGTAATTACCTCAGTTTGTTGGGAGTCTTGGTTGAGGTTCCTTATTTGGAATACTCTTTAGTTTGTTCTTCATCTCTTGCTCTTTACTTCAAAGAGCAGGTTCATCTAAATGTCTTTGCTGATTAAAAAAAACAAGTACATGGGGTTTTACTTTTTATCAGAGATCGCATAAGGTGAACCCGTTGGTTTCAACAATGTTGAGCAGAACGCACCGCACCCCCTCTGCTCAGGTGGTAGTAACTGACCCTGAAACTGATTTAAATGATGCTCGGATCAAGAATCGAAACACGCTAAAAAAATCCTGACGTTCCGATTACTCCATCCAAATCAAGTAATTCTCCGTCTAAAAGGTAATCCACCATGATAAGGAGTCTCAACTACAAATGGACGTATAATTAGAGGGTGGGTCATGTGTAGGTTTTACATGGGAGACAATGCATGCACGTTTTTATTTTGATTTTAATGGTCAGTCTTCAATAATTGAGAAGATAGGCACCATCCATTATTGCATATTTGATTACAATCCTGCCATCCACTCTTGCATATGTCTCAACGCTAACAACAAAAACTTCACTGCACAATTGGCCATACCCATATGTCGATACAACTGCAGAAACATTATGTGCATAATTTGGTTTATGTATACATGTGTAAGAAGAAGAGCCTCTCCCAAGACCGGAGGGGCTACACATTATTGTGTAAATGCTACAACATACTCTATACTACACTATTTTGGGAGGGTGAAACATATGTTTACAAGGGTCAGTAGACCTACATTATACTAGTGATCAAGCAATGATGCTCACTTCCTATATACATCAACGTCCTTCCTCGAACTCACAACAACGGGTGAGGTGGTTAGTATGTTGTGGCCTTCTTCGTCGCTCTCTTCGTCTTTGCTGGACTTGCTGGGAGATGATGATCCTATTATCTGCACCGTTAAGCTTCCACCTACAGCAACACAATTCCCAGTATTTTGTTGTTCGTCATAAACAACTATATGAATGACACAATAGACATCACTGCTTACAAAACGAGTGGATAGCCTAGAAGAGGATAAGCACAAGATCTAATGCATGTTTTAACTGGTAATGCATGGTTGAGAATAAATTATCGAGATTAAATTCACATCCATAATTCTTAGTTTTCTACTCCAACAGCCTCTCATAATTCTTAGTTTTCTTAGTTAACAATCTCTCTTAAGTTTTCTTTAGGGGTAACTTTATTAACATATCCACTTCAACCTTTGTTTATCAATTACACATCGTAAAGATCAGTGCGTATCAATAACACACTGTCATCTTTTGCTATCATCCCCCCAAAAAAAAGGTGCCCGAAAAAAGGGTGTGTTTCTATGCAAACCCCAGCTTTTCGGTGGTTTTTTTATGATAACGAAAGGTGACAGTGTGTTATTGATACGTATTGAGCAATGATGTATGTAAATTATGTTTTCCCTTTTCTTTATAGTCCATAATGTACATGACGTATTTCAACATATATGGTTAGCAAGGAAATTTTTTGGAGTCAACTTCAATTTACATGCAAGAGTTTGAACCCAGTTCAAGGGTGCAATGGGGAAAAAGTAATGACTATAACCACAAAATGAAATGTTGATACCTAACACAAGGGCTGCTCCAATCCAACCAGTGGTACCCCATCTTTCGCCAAGAAGAAACCATGCAAAAGCACCACCCCAAACTGGCTCTAGCCCGTAAATTATTGCAGCTTCTGTGGCTGATACATCGCGCATTGCATCCATCTGCACGATCAATTCTCTTTAATCATCGCTATAAATATATAATTTACTCAAAAGTGACAACAAGAAAAACAAATGGTAGTTTAAGCTTGGAAGGAAGGTAAGGAAATGTACATATAAATCCTAGAGGATTCTTTCTTCTTTGTTTCATAGTTCTGATTCTTTTGTCAAATATTTTCCTATAACACACCTCCCCTACACCACACAGTCAGTTCATTAACTGTTGGCAAAATGGAAGTGTAAGTTAATCATCGGCACATAGTATTTACTTCGGCAACCAAAACTTGCATGTCCAACTGGTCAAGCATTGAACTTAGTCTTGTAACTTAGGTTCAAGTCTCGATAATGGTACCTCAGTCCTTATTTATCTCTTCCCAACTTCTGTTGGGCTTCTCTCTATTCAGTCGTTATTTATCTCTTCCCAACTTCAGTTGGGCTTCTCTCTATTCAGTCCTTGTTGGGCTTTTCTTGGGGTAATAATTTAGAGTTGTCTTTTACACAAGGGATCCCATTTCTTGCTTGGTATATCAAACTTAACAAAAAAATTAAGAATAAAAAAAAATTGTTTGGTGCTCCCTTACTTCTACATAAGCAAGGTCCTGAACTCAAATGCTTTGATACACTTGATTTAGTCGATAAAAAATGTATCTAATTATAAGGAAGCGAGACTGAAAACATTTTAAGTCAAGTTTAATGCAAAGCAACATGCGTGGAAGAGTTTAAAGAATCTTAGAATCATAATTCATTGGATACGAATGGTAAAAAGCCGAGAAACAAACCTCTATCCACAAACATAATCCGGTAGAGAAAACACCAGAGTAAAGTGCGGGTATCCAGGGAAACACAACCATCCAATTCCAAATCATTTCCCATGTCCAAGATGATGGATCACTGGGCTGTGCACCACCAAACAAGCCTCCAAAAAAGTACCACATTGTTGAAAAGAGAGCAACAACACATATCTGAAGATAATCACCTCATAAACAGAGCTAGTTACATGATGCATGTTTTCAAATTGCTATCTGAATCAGGGATAGGTAAATTAAATTGGAAAATAGAAACCAACCTCATATCCAAGAAGTGATAAGAATTCATTTTTGTTCGTATTTCTTGATACATGCTCAGTTCTTAGCATATGGACACCGAAGAAAACAGCACTCAAGAAGTTCAAAAGATCCCCAACCTGAATTTTGGGGAGGAAATGCTGAATAAGTAAATATTACGTTCATTCCACAACATGAAGTGACGGGTGAAGAATTTTTATTCCGTAATTGTTATGTCACGTAATCTTAGGTTGTATCAATTAAGAATTTGGACTAACAATGAAACAACTGACGGAGATTTCCCCAACACTTACACATGGAGGAGATCCGCTACTTTCCAGCATTCCAACCCCCAAGATAGAAACAAGAGCTCCAAACCAGGTATATGCAGGAACTACTGCTCCTAACATACCATCAAGCAAGGGAACCATAATCACCTGGTTAAGTCACCCAAAGATAATCCAAAATTGTACCTTCAGGTACTCTCACAGGGCAAAAGAATTTCCACATATGCATCTACGAAGTTAGTAAATAAACTTACTGTGAACATAGAAAGAAATGAGGCGCGCCCAGCATCTGATGTTAATAGCCCAAGTGCTTGCATAAGATACCCTAAACTGACCCAAACCCCCAACTCTATCCCTGCATTTCTAGTATGAGTGTTGTTCCACGATCTTGCAACAAATGGGATAAATGGAATAGCTGACACAGTGAATCGCACAACTGTAAAGGCTGCCGGGTCCATGATTGCTTCAACCTCTTTCACAACTGGAATGTTGCTAGCTACAACATGAAATAAACAACTTAAGATCAATATAATCGATACACCAACTTATGAATGGGAAATTTAGATGCAAGATCTCATAATTTTATAGCGTGTGCCCATGTTTTATTATGACTATAAAAAATATCAGATGTCAAAGTATTCCACTATCAATACTATGTTTGCATCTTGGGAAACTTGAGGCCTTCTGTTGAGACTTCAGACTTAGAGAGCTTTTACCTTGCTTTTTAATTTATAGTGAAGATTTAAACTAAAGAAATAACTTGCAAATTCAATAAAAAAAATCTCCAAGCTTTCTTTCCCCAACGTCCACGAGATGTAAATTAACTGACATACATGGCAACTAGTAATTCCTCTCTAATTCAAAAGCATACCATAGCTTGATATTACTTCCGAATGAAGCTTCTAAACTACATCCTAAAACTCCCATCACCTAAATGAGGAGCGGTTCGAAGCAATGCAATTCTGGATCATCAAGCCCAAATCAGAAATTGTCACAGCTAAGAACATGAATTCAACAAGCGAAACCAAGACTATGCAACAAATAATCATTGGGGATCAAGGATAAAGATGTTCCAACACTGCAAATTAAGATTAGTTCTATTCCTGCTTCTTTTTTTATAAGCATTTAGTTCTATCCCTTCAATCCCAACTACCATTGTTCAATACATAGCAATTAAAGTTTAAGGATTGTAGCCTCAACGATTCAAAATCCAGAACTGTAAGCTAATTTTAATGAAGATGTGACACCAAAGAGAAATGGAGGCTCAACTTAAGCTTACCATAGACCACAGTAATGACATTGAGCAAGATAAGGCTCCTGACTTTGTTCGAAGCAAACAGAATCCTCCGCCACAGCTGCTTCTTCCCAAACAAGGACTTGAAAGTCAGGGATCGCTTCTTCGGACTCTGCAACTTCACCAGATTCATCTCACCCACCTCTCCGACATCTCCCGATGCGATCGATTTCGAGCCCGAGAGGTCCGTTGCTATGGACTTCCTCAGCCTGCTCTTTCCGGCATCGGGATCTGGACGAGACGAGTTCCGGACGGAGAAGGTAGCCAAACGGCGGCGCTCGCGGGGGCTAATCTGGAAGGAGATGAAGATTAAGGGGTTACAGAGGGACGAAGACGATGACGAAAAGGGCTTGATTGCAGAGCGTGACCATGACCATCGCCCACACGGAGATGCCATAGCCATTGCTCACACCACAAGTTCGGTACAGTTAACTTTACACTAGAGCTTCTCGCTCATCTTCTTCTTCCTCCTCTCTCCTTCGCGTCCCTGATTTTTTTTTCTCTTCTGGTTCGCTCTGTTTCTGTAAAACTAGCTTCCCATTTCCACGCACACCTGTCGGCCATTTTAACCAATAAGAATACGACACCGTGTATGGTTAAATCATGCTTGTGAAGATTTTTATTGTAGGAGAGCTGGGATCCAATGAGTTGTGGACCACGTTGTTCACATGCGGATTTTTTGGACGGAGCGAATTTCAAAATAATTGAGTTTATTGAAGTTTATCGTTAATCATGTATAAAATACTTTGAAAGGTTTAATTTGTTCAATAATCAATCTAAGCTTTAGTACGATAATTTTAGGTATGGTATATTTACAAGATAATTTAATATTTAATTTATTATATTTTTGGATATAATGAGAAAGTTTTATTCTAAAACATAGTAGAAGTATTAAATATAGTCTGAGATATGTCTAAAACATTTATTCTATAACTAAAATACTGATTAATTCAGGTGATAACTTAGAGTATCTATCCTTATTTTTTCAAGGAGTGTATCATTTTTCCTTACTCGATTCGGATTGACCTGTTTTTGTTAAAGTACAAGCTAATCTCACAACGGGATTCTTTTGGGAGGAGTTTATCGATAGTCGAGAAGATATTCCGGAAAAAGAGGAGGAATAGAATCGGGACCGCTTGCATCCTCCGATTTTCAAGTGCCATATCCATCACCTGCAGTCACGTCAATATTGCTTCTCAAATCAAAATATATTTGAGCCACTTTATGACCGTCCAAATCATCTCTAACCTCCACAGTTCATCGGAGAACATACTCGTAATAAGGCAAAAGCTACAACTATGTCCAATATCCACTAATCCTTAGGCTTTTCATCTCTCTTCTATCACAACTTCTGGCCCAATAGAGCCCAGACTGTTCTCGTACTTGTGGCCCAAACTGGAGTATGAAGTACTTACTTGGGTCAAGGTCCAAAAGCAACGTGGGCTTAACAGGCCATAGACATGATTCTCTCCTTGGGACTATATTATTGGTTGATTAGTGGGCTTAATATTTTTATTCAAATATATAAATACACACACGATCCATAAAACAAGCTCAACTCGAGATTGGAAACGCTACAGTCAGCTCAGAGTCTCAGTCTCACAGCGATGGCGGATTCAACCTCCAACTACCAGAAATATGGCGTTCCCTTGTATGGAGCTGCTTGGGTTCCTCACTCCGCCATCGGATCCGATCACCTACCCGAGGACGACCAGAATCAAACCACCGATGAAGATACCGCCGGAGAATCATCGTCGCCGCCGCCTCAGTCCTCCGCGGCCCAGAACTACCTCGTCTTCGCCGGAGGCGGAGGAGAGGGCCGCAGCGGGATCCCCAACGCTGCCATGCTCGTCCACTTTGACTTCGGCGCCAATTCTCTCTCTGATGAACCTGTAAGTTCAAGCCGTGCTCACCTATTTATGTCAGAGATAGAGCGTTAGATCTGAATTCTATCGAGATTTCGTTGTGGTTGTAGTTTTTGTGAGATGTGGTTGTCTGTATGCTTAGATCAATGGTGTATTTTGTTGAAATGACTATCTTTTTGTGATATGCTATTGAAGTAATTGTGCATTTATATAATTTTATTGTGTTTGATTTCTTGCACTTTCTGAGGTACCTTCTGCTTGTTTATGGATAATTTTTGAAGTTGATGTTATGTTTCTGTTGTAAATTGTTTCAGCTGGTTCAGATTGGGACAGGTTCTGATTTGCCTTATAGATTAGCTGTACACCCTGGTAAAGATGGCCTAATTTGTGCAATGTCTGAGAGTTGCAGGTATATGTTCTCTGCATTTTTTTGTTCTGACTGAAAGTGTAGATTGAGATGCTAATTTGATTCGTTATTGTGCTCATTGGATCAGATTATTCGAATGGGATAAAATCGAGGGAAATGAAGTCCATAAGCTGGGTCTAAAAGCATCTGACAACAAGCTCGACCAGTTAGAAGGAATCGGGCAGCAGAAATCACTGGCATTCAACAGGGAGGGTTCTTTGCTTGCTGTTGGTGGAGAGGTAGGGGTCATCCCTTAGATTTCGGGCTGAATTTTAAATGTAATTGCTGCATTTTATCAGGTCTTATTCTGTTAGATTAGTAGACTATTTTTCTCAATTTGCTAATCCTCCTTTTCCTTCCAATTTCTCGTCTCGATAACTGAAAATTACAAGAAATTTGTGGGCTTTAACTGCTCCAATGTCAATATGATCTGGTTTTGGTGCAGTACAGGATGGCACTTTAAGGGTCTTCAAATGGCCTAGCATGGAAGTTATAATCAATGAGGCTAAAGCTGCCGGGAAGGACTTAGATTTCAGGTTTGCTATGACATCATTTAGTAATGCATTTTCTGCCTCCCTAGTTTTGAATCTGCTTGTTCTGATAGTCTTGTTTGGTTGGTTGCCCTGCAGTTCTGATGGCAAATTTCTGGTCTCTTTGGGAGCAAGTGGTCCTTGTAGGGTTTGGGATGTAAATGCTGCCACAGTTGTAGCTTCTCTAGCCAAGGAAAATGTATGCCCTGCATTTACAAGTTGTAGCTTTTACATTGATGTTGTATCATCTTCTGTAACCTCAACATTTATTTTTACTACTTCACTCTATCCTTTTATTTGAAACGGGTCTTTGACTAACAGTTTCACTGTTGCCTTACATCCAGGATGAGATTTTTGGGTTTTGTAGATTTTCTCATAATGGTCAGAATGAGGTGCTATATGTTACTGCAATGAAAGGTGCTTCTATTTTGTTTCTGGAAGCCATCATTCCTTTTACTGTCAGGGTGCCCACTTGAATTCCATTTCCTCTAGAAGCTAACCATTATGAAAATTGCGCACCTTAGGTGAGAATGTATGTATTGTGACGTGGAACACTACCTCATGGAAGAGAACAGGGTCAAAAAAAGTTGTTCGTGACCCAGTTTCTGCCTTCAATGTTTCAGCTGATGGAAAGCTCCTTGCACTGTATGCGTTCTCCACTTTGTTAGTTTGAAGATATTATGAATTTTCAGTTACATATTGAAATTATATTGGTTCTTCTGTTCTATTTGAAAGAGGGAATTAAGTCCTTTATCATGAATGGTTGTTCGATCTAGGAGATTACTATTACAGACTGACTCATCTCTGTATTAGAGAATCAGAACTTAGGTCTACTTTCAATTCAAAATACAGACAAGCATTTGTCTATTATCCTGTAAGAGAATCATTGTGGTTTTTAGGGCCACCATATGAGTGATTTTGATTACTACACATCTTTATTGTCTAGATGACCATTTCGATTAGTGTTGTTTTTCTTGGTCTGAAATCTTCAGATTTCTTTTGACTGTGTTCCATTTACTGTGGCTACTATTTCCTCTTTTATTGGTTGATATTTGACTATGGGTAAGTGATATATTGTCTGAACTATTCTCCATCAAGCCTTAAGTAAACTTCTGTATAAGTACTTAACTCTGTTGCCTTTGCAATTGACTGTCATGCAGTGGGACAGTTCAAGGAGACATTTGGATTATAAATTCAAACATGCGGGTTCAAACAGTGGTTAAAAAAGCGCATCTTGTCATAGTAACTGCACTGACATTCTCATGTGATTCAAGGTTGTATACTGACATATTCACACTGTTACTGCATTGGTCATTCCTACCAATAATCATTGATACTGATGCTTCTTCCGTTTTGGTACAGGGCCTTGGCATCTGTATCTTTGGATTCCAGTGCTAGAGTGACTTTAATTGAGGATAAAAAGAAAAGTGGTAAGACCTTCCTTCTTCAGCTGTTGATTGTATGCTGGCATATAGGTATAAGCTGTCTTGCCATACTAAACTGTATTAGGCTGTGAATGCGCTCAATTAGTATTAGAACTTGGGAAGAAGCGTTTCTTATAGTCCAGCTGTAGAACCGAACCTAGAACGAGTTTCCAAAGTTGACTCCCTCAGGGTTTTTAGGTTAATTGATGTTTCTATGAGTAGTTTTATGAGCAATAAAGCGGGAAATCCTGCTCTAGGATAGTCCTACTCCTAAATTAACCTCCACTCACACCTGCTCCCAAACAGAGCTCTCTGACCACCGGGCCAACCCGTGTGGGCAACTAGGATACGGTTTAGTGTCAAGACATGGTTCACACTATTTTCCATAATAAGCCACTAAGTGGGTCTTGTCCCCTGGAATTACACAAGTCTAGCCTCTTGCAGGCAAGGTTTTATAGGTTCGTACTTATCTAATTACTTTCTCCAATAGGCTTGAACCTCAGGTTACCATTCAGTATGCATGGCACATTAAACTCATCTTTTCATCTTCTTTTTGCAGGTGTCATAAACATCTGGATCGTCATACTCTTCATCCTACTCGCCATAGCTGCTGCATTCTACGGGAAGCAGAAAGGACTTGTTCATTACTAGAGGGAGGTTGATGAATTTACTCAAAAATGCAAACAACTTTAACTTCATTTCTTTTTGACATTATATTGTCAGATTTTAGATGTAGGGTTTTCTTGCCAATTTGGTTCATGCTTGTGTTTGCTCTATTTATGCCCAGTCATATATACACATATAACATTAATTTACATTAGATACTTCCATTTGGAACTTACAATGACTTATATACTGGTTGGTGTACGAGAAATCAAATCATAGTAAATGAAAGGGTTGAATCCTTGAAGGCTCCAAAAATCTCACGAGGTTGCCAGGAAATTTCTATGACTATTGCCCTTGCAAATTTTAGTAATGTTTCATCGTTTTTATTTCTGGTGCTCTCAATGTAAGAAAAGAACAAAAAGGTGATGCATCTGGAGATTGACATATTTGATTTGTACCAGAAATATTGTAGTATACCTTTCAGTTTCACTGTCTGAACACATTATTGAGTAAATAAGTCAATAATTAGTATTTTTGCTATTCATAAAAGTTAAGATTCTTTGTTTTGTCATTGACTCGTCGTGTACATAACGAAGCCACTCAGAGCTCACAGACCATATCCACTGAAATGGAGTCAGCGGTAGTGTCCTGCTTCTTCAAGCTCCTCCTTTTCTCCATCCACATCCACCGGAGTTCAGCTTCTTCAATCCCCGGCTTCCCGGAAGAAGCTCTGCCGACGAGGTCCGGCTACCTGCCGGTCAACCCCGCCACCGGCTCCGCCATTTTCTACGCCTTCTACGAAGCTCAGCAGCCCACTTCACCTCTCCCGGAGACCCCACTCGTCATCTGGCTCCAAGGAGGTCCGGGCTGCTCCTCCATGATCGGAAACTTCTACGAGCTCGGTCCCTGGCGCGTCGTTCCTCCTCCTCACGGGCAAAACGTCGAACACCTTGCGCTCGAACCCAACCCCGCCCCATGGAACCGTCTCTTCGGCCTCGTGTTCCTCGACAACCCGATCGGCACCGGGTTCAGCATCGCCTCCACCACCGCCGAGATCCCCAGAGACCAAACCACCGTAGCTAAACACCTCTTCGCCGCGATTTCGTCTTTCATCGAATCGGACCCTTCCTTCAAATCTCGCCCGGTTTACATCACCGGCGAGAGCTACGCCGGGAAGTACGTCCCGGCGATCGGGTACTACATTCTGAAAAAGAACCCCCATTTACCGGAGTCACAGAGAGTGAACCTCGCCGGCGTGGCCATCGGCAACGGACTGACGGACCCAATAACCCAAGTCGCCACTCACGCCGACAACGCCTACTTCTCCGGATTAGTGAACGCGAAACAGAAAGCCCAGATGGAGAAACAACAAATCGAGGCCGTGAAGCTCATAAACGAAGGAAATTGGAGCGAAGCCACCAACGCCAGAAACAGAGTCCTGAGACTCCTCAAAAACGCCACCGGACTAGCAACTCTGTACGATTTCACGAGACAGAAAGAGTACCAGGACGACCTCGTCACCGAGCTGCTGAAGCCCGGCGACGTGAAGAAGGCACTCGGGGTCAACGAATCGATCGAATTCTCGATCTGCAGTGACGTCGTTGGAGCAGCACTTCACGCCGACGTGATGAAGAGCGTCAAGCACATGGTGGAGTACCTGGTGAGCGAGAGCAAGGTGTTGCTGTACCAAGGCCACTTCGATCTGAGAGACGGGGTTGTGTCGACGGAGGCTTGGATGAAGGAGATGAAATGGGAAGGGATCGGTAAATTCTTAGAGGGGGAGAGGACGGTCTGGAGAGTGGCCGGAGAGCTCGCCGGGTTTGTGCAGAGATCGGAGAGCTTGAGCCATGTGGTGGTGCTCGGAGCTGGACATCTTGTGCCCACCGATCAGCCTCTTAGGTCTCAGGTCATGATTGAAGATTGGATCTTGGGGAAAGGGATGTTTGGGGAGGATCGTAACGATGCTGAGGGAGATCGAAAGCTTGTCCTCGATGTTGAATCTGTAGACAGTTCATGTTATCTTTGTTTGTAATAGTGCTAGTGATCGAGTTCATGTCCTATCCTCGTTTTATCCTCGAATAAAGCTCACAACTTTGAATTTGTAGTAACATTTTGGCAATTTGGAGACTTCTTTTTTGCCTGTCACTCTAACGCGCAACTGATGGACAATCAATTTCGATGACCAGTCCTTCCTGTTAAAAATTTAAAATATAAAATTATAATTGAGTACTCGATTATTGATTTGAGTTTACTTAATACTAATAGGGGTGGAGGTTGGGTTTGTCGTGGTGAGTATGGTTCCCCTTCTTT
>JAYMTN010001974.1:0-11798 GCA_036897425.1 Erodium trifolium
CAACAAGGGGAGTCGAACCTGAAAACCCTAAAGCCGCTTGTCGGAGAAATGGATAGCAAGGCAACAGCTACGAGCTCAACGAGGCACCTAAACAAAATAACAGATTAGAGATAACTGAAACCCTTTGCAGAAACCTTCAATCTCATCCCACCTTACACTGCTCTGTTATCGGTGATAACTCGACGAAAAGCCAACACAATCCGATCCAAAAGGAGAGTTAGATCCATTTACTACCCCACCTCTTCGAAAAATGAATGTAGTACAATACAATCTAAATAAGGATATACAACACTGAAAAGAATTTGCAAGAAACGATCCAACGGCCAACAATAATCCAAGGGAAGGTCTTCGATGGCCCATACCAATGTCTCCAAAAAATAAAGAACATGTCTACTTCTTCGGAGGTGCACAACACCACCCAACACCAACACTGAACCAAGCCCAAAACACCATATTGCCATCCAAGGAGCCTATCTTGCAACATGACTACTCCTTCAGTTTGGTGTTACATGTTTTACAAAAGGATGATCCACATTTTTTTTTGTCACATACATAGTTTATGTTGATTAGCACCTCACATACTACACTATTCGTGACAAACTTACTACTTTCAAGATGAAATTGTTTGTTGACATTTTCTTTACCAATCACATGACATGTTGGAATTAGAAACATTTCTGCCGAATCAAATAACCGAGCCCAAAAAGCTCAAAATCCATGCTTACAGAAATGAATACGAAACTCGAAACAATTCACCCGTATCAAAGCGTAGTAAATCATTTTTTGTAATTATCACTCTCGGGGTTTCCGCCTTGTGGAGCTGAAGACGGATTAGGATTTGGTGGCGGGGGATGACCCGCAAGACTGGGGGGCACATAATGTCCTGGAGGATTGGCGGCCGGAGGATAAGCAACCGGGGGAGGAGGTGCACCATATCCAGGTGGATTGGCCCCCGGAGGATAAGCACCCGGGGGAGGAGGTGCACCGTAACCAGGAGGATGGGCACCCGGAGGATAAGCATTTTGGGGAGGAGGTGCACCATAACCTTGATACGGTTGGGCCTGTACATGGGCCGGGTGACCCGGATACCCAACGGGCGGTGGAACACCTTGATCAATGCGCGACATCTGCTGGGTCGGCGGTACTGCCATGACTCTTTGTGGCCCGAACTTTCCGTCTCGTTTGTCCATTTCAATTTTGTGTTGGGTCTACATTGCATTGTAAATACAAACCCTTAATACTATATCTCATAGATAAATCAACCATTTAAAGCTTTAACATAAAGTAGTGCATACCTGCATACAGGCACAAACCCTGCAAGATCATTACACAGCAAACCAAAATCGAGAGTCAATATTAATCCGAAAGTGAGTTTTTTTTTATAAGCTCGAAAAATTTTATCAGGAAAAATGACACTTTCCAAGCAGGAAAGAGCCTAAAAAGTCAAAGACCAGTTCAACGATGGGAGCTCCAATACGAAAGTAAATTGATAGGGTGAATTTGTACGTGAAGAAGCTTACGTGCAATACACGAGATCGGACAAGCATCTGAGCAGCTGCGCAGCCTCCTGAACTTCTTCAATCCCAGAGAGAATTGCAACTATTGTGAAAATACATGCCAACTGTTGAAGGCATAGCATAAATCCCTACAACAACAAAAAGCAGTGAATTTTCCTTTCTAAGTGGCAAGAAGGGATACAAGAGACAACGCGTTGTAACGTGAGACGGAGAGGGATATTACAATAATACAATTATCACACTTAGTTGTCTGTATGTCGAATTCATCCTGCAACATAAAGCGCGTCGAGGCAACTGAATTTGCAAAGCAGAGGCTAACCTGAACAAAAAAAAAAGAGTACGAGACTGATGGTGGAGCAAGAAGATTGTAACGAATATAAAGGAAGGTTGAAAATGTGATACATTACATACATACCTCAACGCAAAGACAAAACTCAGGGCATTTCCTTTCTCCACACTTACCACTGCATGGCATGTACCCAGCACAGCAGGTATACCTGTAACAATTTACACACGAGCTTCAAATATATATATATTTATATATATAAGGGAGACAATCACGTGTCAACCTTTCTTACGGTGTGAACCTGATTGTATGGTGTGAACCTCTCTTACGGTTTACACCGTAACCTCTGGTTCGCACCTGATTGTACTCCTATGTATTTAGTCACTATGATTAATATGGTAATTTGCTTAATTTGGAGGTAAGAACCTTGACATGTCACCATAGTGGGCTCTCTTGCGCAGCATATATGAAGCACAAGGAGAACTGTAACAATAACACTTATTATTATAAAATATAAAATAATATGTCTAGAAACAAAAACTATCATCGAAACAAATGACTTTGAGTATGTAGGAATAATAAAAGCGTACCACAAAGCTGCGAAAATGCAATCTGCAATAGAACGAAAAAGTCAGTAAGGGATGGAAAAAGGAAATTACAGTATGATCACTACATTTAATAAATATGTCACATGTGTAATATAATATACATGACATGTATAAATAAATTATTCCTATAGGTGTAACATATTTAATCAAATATGTGGGACAAAATGCACTAATAGCTTATTTAAAAGGAATCGCGGTAAAAGCTTTCGGCGTGTTTTGTTTATATTACTGGTAAACAAATTCTAAAAAACGTCATCCAACTATTATTTTCTTGCAAATCCATTATCGTTTACGAAATTAGTCGAGTAACAATCATGTAACTTCAACTTATTTGGAAATTATAGTTTTGCCTTATACCGTATACTTATTTTGCGATTTGGAACCCTTAATGTATATATTTTCGCGTGATTACTTTTGATTCTTTGGGAAAAAATAAGTTAACACAATTAGTGGATTTGCAGATTAAAAAAAAGTTGAGAAATATTTTTTTTCTAGAAAAAGGATGACTTGCCGATAGTATTTGGAAAACAAGCATAACTCATTACGAAAATTTACAATTATTCATACTTTAAATATCATGTGTATTCAGCATATCACCCACAACATGATCATTAAATCGGTTAAAGTATAAGAGGTGATAATTGAAAAACAAATCAGTGCAGTGAAAACTTGATCCGACATTTTCTCCTGAGCCAAACAGACCCAGAGTTAATCAACAAGAATAACACATCTGTTTGAAGGCTAAATTAGATCAAAACAAACAGTGATTTAAAATGTCGCCTGGAAAGGAACGACGACGCTAGAAACAGAGGAATATAAACAATAATAATAATGAGAGTAAATGGGAATAACGTACAAGCAGGGTCAGCTCCCAAAGTGCTCTGGAGATCGGAGTGCCAGAGGTTGCGGAAATTCTGGCGTTGCCCAATTTTGTCCATGTTGGCTTTGGCGGAGCCCATCGTCACACCACGATCAATGAAACCCTAACAATGGCCGAGAGATCAACAGAGTCGATGCAATAAGATCGGAGACACTTTTGGAACTTTGCTTCACAATCAGACCATTTAAGTAACTGATCATACAAATCTGCATTTACCGACAACTGTACCTCCTCATTTTGGTCCCTAAACTAAACATATGGGTGCAAATTGACTGCAACTAATTATTATTTATATTAAAAATAAAACGAATATCATGACATTTTTAGTAATAATTTTACTTATTTAAACTTTACTTACTCAGTGGCACATTAGCAATTCTAGTGCTTAAATCAACTATATATATTATTATTTTTTTGAAATGAGAGGACATAGAAATTTTATTAATTATAACAAGAAATCATATACATACCTTGGGTCCCTGATCCGGAGTTCCAGTATATGTCTGAAGCCCCCGTAGGGATTTTTGGCGAACTTGGACCCGTAATGGTGATCGCATTGGTTAGCTGTTCTTGAGTAAACAAAGATTAGTACACGAGTGAAATAAGAAACTACAAAATCTGCGATGCCATTTCTTCTGAGCCCCGTGACTTTCGTGCTGGGACGATCTGGTATCGCCAATTCGTCGCCTTGAATCGCTCGGATCTTTACTTTTAGTTCGAAGGACGGGGCATGCGCCCGGTGCTCCGGATGTGACTACACCGATACTTCGCATAGAAGCAAGTTGATCATCATCGATTCGACCCACAAAGGTCTGTTCAGAGTCGAGAAGCCCGACTTTGGGTGCCGTAGAGACAGGCCACAACCTATCGCCCCTCCTCCCGGATCCCAAACTCATCGAGAGAGGGATTTTCCGTTTGAGAGAGATGTGCACGTCCTTGATTGGCCGGATATTCAGTCGCCGGTGAAACAACCCGAAGGTTCAGAGGAAACCCTAGGGTTCGTGTGAGTCCCCGAATCCCTTAACGCCGGCAAGATAAGAGATCTGGACTGGCGAGAGAGAACCCCGAATCTGGCCCGGCGTGGGACGATCACATATCAGGCCCGACGAGCGAGGACCACTGATCTAAGCGACTTCCTTGCTAGGAGAACAGATCCGGCCGACCCGATCTGGCCGGCGGGAGATGGCCATGGTTCGGGGGGATCCGCGGAGGGAGGACGGTTCCCGGTAGCCAACGGTGTGGTAGAGGGTGGAATGGCCCTTTGATCTGGCCGGCTTCAGGGTCGAGCCGACAAATCTGTCCGGTGGGATTTGGCCACGGGGCGGAGAAGGTTGGGCGTGGGCATATGGGAGCAACGACAACATGACAACGGAGGAGCAGTAGCTCATGGCTGACGAAGGCGGCGCCCATAAAGAGAGTCCCGATGAGGAGGACATCAGCAAGAACTTGAGGAGACGAGAGAGGCCACCGGCTTCCATGGCAGAAGCCATGGTTGCCGGCGGCTGCTGTTGTACGTAGACGGAAGAGTCGAACCCTAGTGGGCTCACGAGGGAGATCAAGTCCTAATCTGATTTAGGAAACTACTCCTAAACAGTAACTATATATGTTTGATATAAAGAGTTATATTAACCAAATTTATGATATCTTCATTTTCAAAATTAATTATCTGTTAGCGTATTAATAATCTGAGTTGTTTTATGAATCAAATTTATATTTTCTTCTATTGTAACTGTTAATAAAATAAGAAGGCTTTAATCTCCAGTTTCATAACTCTCATACTAATTAGAGTTTCTTTGTCGTATCGTGTCGTGTCTACATAAGAATGTTGAGTGGTATGGATATAGTCACTTTTGTTTCAGTTTTGATGATATATTTGAGTGTGCTGGGGTTTACATGCATGCATCACTCCTTAAACTTAAGAGGGTATGATTCGAGAAAGAAGAACAAGTTTTATTATTACACCATATTATGTACCATGTTTATTCGTATCCCTAAACAAGCTTATTCCCCCACACAATATGAAGCTAACCCCACTTTTCATGTCCTTAATTGTCATTTATCTTCGTCTTCTTCTTTTACTTGAAAAATAAACCAAATTAACTAAAGAGATAAATCACTACGACACAAACAATAAATAATAGGGAATAAAAGTCTCACTATTAGACCATCCAACTATTAAAAGTAAATTGAATTAGTCTATAGATAATCTCATGAAAACATAGGACACTTGAAGAACTATATTCTCTTAAAACAATTAGAGAAGACCAATTATCTCTCAAAATGAGTTCTTCTCGGATATGAAACAACCGATCGAATGTAACTAAAACCATATTTGAGGCATCTTGCCGCCCTTTCATTACACACATCACTCCAGACCACCTCTCAAAACAAATACGCGAATCAAATTAAGGAAGAAAACTTATGCATATAAGTAAGCTCTTATATATTCCAAGAATTTCTTCTCTAGAGTATGTATAGTGGTGAGGTTTATAATGCTGATTGTGTATAATAGTGGATCTGAACCTCTTATAGAACCTGTTTTTCAGTCTGAAGTTCTTAGTAGGGTTCACAATGCTGACTAGATGCTGATTGTATAATTAATAATGTTTTGAACCCCTTGCAGAACCTGTTTCGGAAGCGATCTGATCTGCTCGAGATCTCGATGATCGTAATTTGTGTGGGGAAGACGATACTATGCGTGTAGTTTTGACTTCGTGCGATGTTGACTCAGCCCATCCAATCGCGCGAGTTTTTACGATGGATACCTCGTTTGAACCAATGCATGTCTTTGGGCCTAAGTCTGGGCATGCGTCTAGATCACTGGTCCCAGAGTTTGGGTTTGTGTCCAGATCACAAGTCCATGAGTTTGGGTCTACGTCCAGATCACAAGTCCACGCGTTAGACCATAATACTCAGGGTGGTAGTGTTCAACCCATTTCAACGGGTCAATCGTCACATACTACTGTTGATAAGTAGTTGGCAGACGGATCTTATCCGTTGCATAAGAAGTCGTATCCATCAGCCAAATTCCTAACCGGTGGTGCATTCGGTGATCCTATCGGGAATCAACAAGATATTCTGTGGAAGAAGGCCATTCTTAAGCCTCCGAAATTCAAGGGTTGTAAATCGAAGCAGTCGCCGTCTCAAGCGTCGAAACGTCAGAGTCGGCCTCCTAAGTTATTAGCGGATTACTTTACTGCTAAAATCAAACCTCGAGCTCGTTCTTTGAGTCGTGAGAGAATTGTGAATCCTGTGGACATTGGGAAGCACATTACACAAACTCGAAATGCTCAATTAGCTCAGTCTACTCAAAAAAAGGCTTTCGATGATCCGAACTTGACTTCAGAGCGTGAAGAGTGGGTCACTGATAAGGGTTGAGTGATCGCCTGTCTTTGGTTTTTGGGTCAGTTTTTTACCTTGTTCGGGTTTTGTTCCCGCAGCTCCTTTTGATTGCTCCCTTGTATTGGTTGTCTTTTGGTTCGATCATTCGTAGATATCATCTTTTTATAATAAAAAATTTCGAGCTTATTAAAAAAAATTAATAGTGTTTTACTAAATTTATCAAATTTCAATTTAGACCCGTAAATACTAATGAACATTGAAATTAATTTTAAAAAATAAATTGATAATGAAATAAAGTAACTAAATGAAATGAAAGTTCAACTTTTATTTATCCCCGAATAATACAACTCAAAACACATTGATTGGGATGACAATTGTTGCATAAAGAAAGCATGGAGGGTGGAGCTTTGAACTCGTCTGATTCGTAATTCGCTCCAAAACGATCCCATATGTGCTTAACAAGGTCATCTTGGAGTTGATGGTGGGTGTTATCACTTCTCACCTCGTTTCGAGCGGCCAGGTGTTGTTGGGAGGAAAAGGCCCTCCCTAGTGCCATCGTTCAGGTGGTGCCCAATCAGGTATATCCAGAGGGGCGTCATAATACCATTCTTCAGCTCCTTGTTCGTACCAATCGCGTTCATCCTCTACAATCATGTTTGGGAAAACGATACAAGTGTGCATGATATCAACCAAAGTCCTCCTGGTCCAAACACAAGCGAGACGGAAAATTATGTTCCACTATGCTTGGAGGAATCCAAAAGCTCGTTCAATATCTTTTCGGACACCCTTTTGGACTTTAGCATACAATTTGTGTTTGCGTGTGGTGGGATGACGAATCGATTTCAAAAAACTGACTCCATGATGGGTAAATCCCATCGACCAAGTAATAAGGTCGGCTGTATCGATGCTTGTTGATCTCGTATTCCACGAAGTCATGGCCGACAAGAGCGTCTTTGAATGAGTAGCCGACATTGAGGACATTGATGTCATTGTTCGCACCATCCATTTCGAAAAATGAGCGCTAAATCCACAAATCACGGATGCTACAACTTCCAGCATTACGGTTAGAAGCCTGTGGTGATATCCCCGGCTAGAGACTCCTTGAAACGCGGTAGGCAATTCTACAATCGCCAATGCATGCAGACTCCCAATCATGCTGTGGAACTCTCTTGTATCCCGATTCTAGTAATCGGGTCAAGTCCTCCGCATTTGGTGTACACTCGTACTCACCCATGAAAACCTGAACGACGACCTTGTATAACCGTTGTATACATTCGAGTATGGTACTTACCCAAAATCATCGGGATTCATCCAACGAATCGGCCGAGCACCCGTACGCTAGCATTCGTATTACGGCGATGCATTTTTGGTGCGTTGATAACCCCATGCGTCTGGCTTCTGAACGAAGTAATCATCATGCTCTGCTACCTTTTCCGTCACCCGAATAAAAAGTGGTTGTCTCATACGGTATCAACGCCTAAACATGTCAGGCCTATAGGTGGGGTTCTCGACAAAATAATCCTGCATTAGTCGATCGTGACATTCGACACAACCTCTGTTAATCTATCTTCGTGAAGGTTCCCGACTTTCGAGCCTTCGCCTCATTGCGTCGAACTTTGGCAGCATTCTCTCTATCGCTCTATCGGCCCTTCGTCGGATACGTTCCCCCATTTCACAAACGTTGACTTCGTAATCATCCATAGCTCGAACAAAAAAATGATCGAATTGCAAACTTTTTGGATTGTGGAATTTGAGAGAGAAATGTTGGAGATGAAAAGAAATTGTTGGTGGTTTGATGGATGAGATGAGAGTATTTATAGATGGAAAAATTTGATATTTTTAATGTTCAATTGATTTTCTTTTGGTTAAGAAAAAGTCGTTGTTGACCGTTGGCAACGGTCACTGCCACGACGCCATGAGTTGCTGACCGCGATTCAACGAGTTGCGACTCACGGATCACGTTTGTGAACCGCGAGTCTTAGTTCACGGTTCTGGTTCCGGTTCACAGTTTAATGAATCAGAATCGCACGCCGCTGCGTCCGACTCGCGATTCACTAAACCGTGAACATCGCAGTAAATCGACGCGCTATGGTTGCTCTAAGGGCACAATGTTCATTGTGCCAATAGAATCCTTCACGTACGCCTCTATCCTAGCACCAAAACTGGTTGTAGGAGATTCCCAGTTTCAACCAAAATACATTAATTAAACTGGTTATGGAACATCTCAACAAAATACATGAAGTGTTTTATACATTACCAAAAAAAACTGATTATAGATCATCAACATCAACAGAATATACCAAATACACCTCTGCACCCACCCAAACAGATGTTTCCACTAGGGTTCAAACTTGTGACCTCAAGGAGGTGACTAGTAGGCAAATGATTCGTAATTTCACATTTGTCACTTTACTTTACTTGTAAGTTATGCATAAGTAAAGTGAAGGCAACAGGGAGCTTATTTATACAAAAGCAAAAGAGGTATGAGTTACCTAAGCACTAGAGCGCAAAGGCCGAGTGCATGCCAATGTGGAGGGCAACCTTGTCCATAGCATCACGGCTCATAGGCACTGTCTTGATGCAACAGTCCAAGACCCGAGCCTTGACATCATCAGAACCTTCGTCTTGACTGAAGTGAAGCTTAAGACAGAAGTAATGCACGAGGGGATCATCGTCACGCAGAGCTCGGTAGTAGGAAGAGTGCATGAACAAAACCCGCCCGTTGCCCAGGCTACTGATCGAATGCTGAATAGAAATGTCCTCAGGAAACAGATCCTGAGGGGGGATGGCGGCGGCGACGGGGATGTGGACGAAGGGCTTCTTGAGGTTCCAGTCCTTGTGCGGGTCCTCGCAGACGTACACGCGCCGGTTTAGGAAATGATCGGACTTATAGACGCGGCCTTCCTCGCCGGGGTTGTCGTTTGGGAGGCGCTTCTCGCCGCCGACGAAGAATAGTTTGGACTTCCACCTGATGACGCCGGCGCCCAACGGCACGCCGTTGTCGTGGTAAGAGCACAACTGAGTCACCTCGCCCTTGTCCCCCTCCACGGGGCCTAACAATTCTTTACCTTCGAAACGGAGCCTCCACAGGCCGAACGTAGAGTTCACGTACACGTACCTCCTATCTTCTTCTTCCATGCTCGATCGATCGAAGTTCGATGTGTCGTGTGTTTCTCGCTGACCTAATTAACACCAAACCCTAGGGTTTAATGAGCCGACCAAGCGAGATCGTGTGTATATATATAGAGAGAGAGGGAGGTTATTTGAAGACGTGTCACTTCCTTTTTTTGTCATCAAAATCTATGTCGTTCTTGTACACGTGCTTCCTTCCTGAGCAAGGAAAAAAGGAGTTGAACTATGAACTCCTGTCTTAAGTTGGATAAATAGGGGTTGGACCTAATGTCGAGTTTAGAAGGGTATAGAGTATCTCAAAAAAAGTTACTATGGCTTGAAAATCTATTTACGTTTAATCGTTTGTTTATTCATATATGAACTTCAAAATGTTGACCGATTTAAATGAAGCATATTGACGATCAATTCTAACCATGAGAAGCATGTTTGCTCTAAATGGCACCCAACTCGAAGAGTACAAAATTCGGATTTCGAATTCGACAAGAGGTTTGACAACGCCCGGTCCCTAGGGCAGTGGCGGATTTGTATGGGGCTCAGGGGGCACGTCCCCCTTAATTCTGTCAAAATTGATAATTACGGCTAGTTTTTTTTAAAAAAAAATCAGTTACCGTGTACGGGTGCCCCCATGAAAATATAGAAAAAAAATCAGTTATATTGTTTTTTCCTAATTAAAATCATGTATTTTATTTGGGATAGAAGTAACCGTATGTTTGGTTTAAGGAAATGTATTAGTTTTTTATATTTTTTATCAAGTTTTCTAATTGTTTTTTACTTATTTTTTCCTTCTAATTTCCTAATTAAAAATACTAATTAGAGTATATGTTCAAGAGGTTTAGCCATGTATGGCTTTGAGGAAATATTAAGAGTATTGTTTTTTTTATATTCTTTTTTATTATGTTTCCTAATTATTTTGTACTTTATTTTGTCTAATTTCTCAATTCTAATTAGTTTAGGAAAATTTATTCTTGTATAAGGTATTGTCTAAATTTGTAGACTACATCAAAGATTTGAGTTAGTTCTCTACAAAATCGCCATGCTTATAGAGGACTATTTCAAAAGAAAATCTGAATCCATTAATTCTGACGAGAAGAAGAAGAAATCTGCAAGATTAGATGATGATCTTTCTGATAAAAGTGATAATGCGGTGCCAACAAGGTTAAAAATCAATTATGAAAGTCTTGAAACAGATCCGGGGAAAAGACCGTTTATTCTAGATTATCCTTCTAATATTCGAGATCAAGTACGAAGGGGAATATATACAAAGTGGTCCCTGTCAACCACGTCAACATGATTTTTCATTAACACAATATGTAAATAAAGCAAGGAAGTTCAATCGAGAATGGTTTAAGAAGTACTCGAACTGGCTAGAGTATAGCATATCAAACGACGCTGTTTATTGTTTGTGTTGCTATCTTTTTAGACCATGTGTTGGAAAGCAATCAGATGGAAAATCATTTGTGGGGAAAGGATTTTATAATAGGGGGGAGGACACCAAATTGAGGATCGCAAAAAAAATTTGTGCCCCCCTTCACTTGAAAAGCTAAATCCGCCACTACCTGGGGGTTGAGGGAGAGATACCTGGGGTAGGGCGGGGCTCACCTTTCCCAAGTTTTCTTGTCTGTTAAACCCTACTTTCTCCTGTCTAAATGTACGGTCCTCCACCCTATCCCTTCGAGAGACCTTGTTCCGCTCATATTTCAATTGGACCCGTGCACCCTATCTTTTATTTCTCGATTTGGGAGGATGTCGACTTTCAATGTGATTAGTATAACTATGCCTAAAAACATGTCATCTAAATTTTGAAACCTATGTTCTTCCTATACATTGACACTATAATGCCTTTAATTAAATCAATATTTTTTCCTATCCTTTTTATATAGGTCTTATCTCTTTCATCATGAAAGTCTCTCAATTGAATCAAATTATCGTACAAACCATGGATTTTAATGGGTTGTTGTCACTTCAATGAAGTGGCCGAGCAATTGTTCTCATCACTGTGTTTAGATTTTTTTTACTGCTACAGGTTGTAATCA
>JAYMTN010001975.1:0-11797 GCA_036897425.1 Erodium trifolium
TCCCCACAACCAGAAGGTTGGGTAACGATAAATGTGGATGAGGCGGTGTTCTCGATTACCCATTAGATGAGGTGGAGCATGATTTATAGGGATGATCGGGGATGCATTGTGGACGGAAGTAATGCACAGTGCTAGGGGTCCACGGTCATGAGTTCCTGGAGGCCACTGCGATACTCCGAGCCCTCAGATGGATACAGATTCATGGGCGGACCATGGTGCTTCTACGGCGTGATGCTCAGTATGTGGTGGGATTAATTTTATGGAATGTTTCCCTTTTCTTATATGTGTGACGCATTCTTATGGAATGTCGTTCCATTATTTTATCTCTCGGGGATGTTAAACTCGACTTTGTGCTTAGAACAACGAACGACGTCGTCCATTGGTTAGCAAGGGAAGTCTATTTTGTGCATGTTCGTATGTGGTCAGGTTTTTCATACCGGATGCATTTGTATGTATTCTGTGACATGTTACGTAATACATCTACGTCTCCATGTTTTAACTTTTTTTTAAAAACTATTATATTTTTCGACAAATAAACAGAATTTAATCACAGTGCAAAAGTGGACAACTGGAACCTGGCTTGGCACCACATAGAAGACCCTCCAGAGCACGCACCCCCAAATCCAAACCTTCCATGCAAATCCTCGGCCCACGCGCGGACCGTCCTTGGCCAACGCCGGCGACCCATTGACCATCTCCGTTCCCTCGCCTCAATTCCTCCTCCTACCCATCGGTCATGGCCGCCACCTGCTTGCAGACTCTCCAGAACCTCAGGCGCACCATCGCCTTGCTAATCCTCTGCAACGCCATCGTCGTGGCCACCGGGGCTTACCTCATTCACGTCGCTTTCCCTTCCTGTGAGGGCCCAACCCTCTTGCCCTTCCTCGTAGTTTCGCTTGTCGCCGGCGTCAGGATCGCCGCCACCATACAGACCGGCATTACCCAGGAAGCCACGGCCAAGATCATTCTCGAGTCTCCCCCCAATGGCCCCGTCGTGGACACCGTTGCTCGCATCCGGAAACGGGTAATTTTCGATTTTGCACTTGTTTTTAATCGTTGTTAGGCTGGGGTGTTTAGCTGCTGAGAATATGGTGGGAAAGGAAAGGGAAGTTGGTTTTGAAACTTAAAGCTTGAATTTTTATTTTGCACCCATGTTTTTCCCAATGGAATCTTATGGATTGAGCTGATTTTTTTATGGATATCTGTAAAAAAATCTGTACAACAGGGGATAGGGGTTTATTTATTATGTTGTTGAGCTGCTTCTAGGGAAGATGAAGGGGATTTGAGGTTTCAATCTTATGCTCTGTTGGTTTTGTTTGATGCTAATTTGAAACTGTGGAACTATGACTTATCACTATTAAATTTCTCCTTCGTCTAAGTCTAGAGGGTGTTTAAAGTTTCATGATTTCAACTATTTTTGTTTTAAGGAACTATTTGACTGCATGGAATGTTTTGGCATAATTGTTTGTGGGTCTATGTGATCAAGGGATACTGTATTTGATTGACAGATCACTTCCGTAATTTCTTGTGGGTCTAGGGAATAGATTTATGTTGGGCACTGCATTGACTTCATTCACATGTTATGCTCTCATAACAGGTGGAGTTCTGTTCTTTTCCTTAAGTATAAAAGTAATGTTATCTTTATGATTGGGCATTGCATTGAAATCTTAACTTCCCAAAATGCTACAGAGGTTGGGCATCTATAATATAACCTAGGGAGTTTCATTTTGAGAGATTGGATGGATGCACCTTGAAGATTTCTTCACTCTCTTTCCAATGCTAAGCTCTTAGCTCCATCTTGCTTAGTCTTGTAATGCATTTCACTTTTCAAATAACATGTCCCCACATAAATGAAACTGAGAAAGATCGTAACAAAGATTGAGTTAAGTCCTAACTTCCATTCTTTGATGCTAAGTCTTATTAAGACTTGGAAACCAAAAGATGCTTCCAGCATTGAGGAAAGTTCTCTGTATCTTCTTTTAGGAGATAGATTATTGAATACGTTTTGTTGAAGTATATTGAGGTTGAACTTTTAGTTCTGGAGTCTAACTTAATATATGTAGCAAGGTATTACAATTTTATACGGTAGCACAGCTCAGTTGATTAGTACTTGTGGGCATTATTGGCCATGTGGTTCGTTTGTCAACTCCCCTACGGTCTCTGACCACGTGTTTTCTTGCTATGGCCCATGGTTACAAGGCCAACCCTACATGTGAGGATAGTTGTGAAGTATAAAGTCAGACATAAAGGGAAGAGTCGAACCCAACTATTAAGGTTGGCCTTTTAGTTGTGGAGCCCGATTTTCAAATTCTATAGATTTCATAGGAATAAGGATTGCATAGCACGAAATACATCTAGGTGTATGTCTAGAAGTTCAATTGGGTCCTGTGGGAGTGTATTAAACTGAATGGAAGCTGTAGCCTTACCTACTTGATCTGTGAAGTAGTTCGCTAACAATGGAGGTGGATGGAGCAATTCTACCTGCAAGTGCTTCCCTTGCCGAGTAGCACCCCATCGTATTTCTTCGTTGGCTTCTCACGTCTTCTTCACAAACCTGATTTTTGTTGCTTGATGGCATCTGTGTGCTCAAAGCTAAGTTTAAGTCCCAACCAAGTCATGACAGCAACTTAGATTGATACACATTTAGCTAGCAAAAAAAAAACCATGACAGCAACTTTACTCAGCTTGGAACTGTACTTGCATGGCTTCCTCGAGGTCATAGAAATATTTGTTTCGAACCTTGGGTTTGGTGGATTTGCCCTCATCTTTTGCTTAAGCTGGCATCTTAGTAAACTGTATAAGTTGATACAATTCATATTTTGCATGACTAGTTTCTTATTAGATCTCCTTTTGAAAAATAAGCTTGCATATTACAATGATGTGTATCACCTTATATAGTTTACTAAGATACCAGCTTAAGCAAAAGGTGAGGGCAAATCCACCAAATCCAAGGTTCAAAATAAATATTTCTATGACCTTGAGGAAGACATGCAAGGACAGTTATTTGAAACAAATATTTCTATGATATTTGAAACGTGAGCACAATTGATCCCTGCAACTTCCTACTGTAGCAAATGACTAGTGTGAGGTTTTAGACTCCCACCTTTATTTATACGAAGCCATACCAGGAAAATACTGGCATTTTGTGTTTTCTCTCTCCCCCACATGCACAAACCAACACACAAATATTGAAATGTAAATTGACGTGTTTTGCAAAATTAATTTATCTTCACATTTTGCCTCTGTTTTTTTCATTTTGTTTAATGACAGGCGATGTATAAAAAATGGCTTGTCTGGTCTCGGTTTGCAATGATAATTACTGTGCTGCAATTTATGGGTGCAATTTACCTTGTATCACATGTGGCTATATATAAATCTCAAGAAGCAACATCAAGAGGTTGTCTTTTAGGTAAGGTGGTTTTGTTATTGTAATTTATTTTCTTTAAAGTGTACTCTATTTCTCTCTCTGTAGATATCCATCTAATTAGTGAACATCCAGATGTCTTTGACTTTGAGTGTGAAACCATGAGGAAGTTTTGTTTCCCTTTACGGAATGAATGATTAAATCCTGCATGAGTGCTCGTCTAATGATTTCAAATGTTTGATGAATTTGTCACTGACTAGTTGAATTCTCATGGCACATGGACGCATCTTGTTGTCTGCAATTCTGGTTAGATGTTTAACAGATTATCGGTATAATTACCTTTAGTACCCCTTATGCATTGGTAACGCACTTTTAGTACTCCTTATGTACAGGTCACGCGCTGGACAAAATTTTGGTCAAGTTTACGCCATTTTTATGATCTGTGACCACTTCATAAGACATTTAATTGATTTGGGACCAATTCATATATGCATGTAAATGAGCTGTGACCAAAACATACGGACCCTTATTGAACTTTATGAACATAAGGGTACTAAAGGTGCGTTGCCAATATATAAGGGGTACTAAAGGTAATTAAGCCTAGATTATATATATAGCATGTGTCCCTGCTCTTGTGACTCTTACGATGCATTTGCATTTTGACTCAGTTGTCAGATATGTGCTTTGTTAATCGGTGGACTTGAGAGTGGCACGGAACTAAATATGATATTGATCCTGATTTCCTGGGATGGCTAAATTGTCACATCAATATTAAACCCCAAACAGTTAAATACACTGCTGTCTATGTTTACATATTAGACGATTCTGCTTCTCTTCCTCTACCAGCTGTTAAACTTTATGTAGTATAAGTAGAAATGGAATAGATTAGATCTTTAGCATTCCCTGCATCACAAGCTTTATATGCTTCTATAGCTTCATCTAAATGATTCAGTTGCAGTAACTTTTTTTTTTTTTTGCATATATGAAATCTGGCCTTTGGTTTTATACATCATAGAACAAATTCTCCAGAGGGGCATTCTTAAAAGTAATCTTTGTGAAAGAAAAGGAGGAGATACAAAATGCGATCTTTCATATTATTAATACCTCTGGAAATATAGAAGAAAAAACAAACACGTATACAGGTATACACAGGCTTTTCATAAGTTTCATGCCTAAACTCACATTACTGTTTGCCTATGTTTCTAATGCAGAGGCAAATGCAACAAGTAATGGATGGAATCAAAACATATTGATTATGTTTATGGTAATGGTGTGTGTTGTGGCACTAGGACAGTGTTTTGCGGGATCTGAAGTTTTCAAATGGAGGTCCTTTTATGCAACTGAACATAATGCATGGAAGGCGCATTATCAGGAGGTATTTGATCAGGGCATTCGCGAGGCTATGTGCTGTCTGGGGCGCGTCAAATACTTGTAAGCTTCTCTGCATTTAATTTTAAGTTCACATCTTCATTGAATATAGCTTCCTGATTTTTTTGTTTTGTTTTCTCTAAATGTCTCATTGGTCTAGGAGTGCATTAGAGGGAGATGAAGTTCATTCAGTGGCACAATTGTTGGGTGATCTTGTTGCTTATCGTGCATCAGGCACGGGACATCTGGAACTCTTGGCAGGTTTATGTTGACCTCATCTGAAAAACTTCATTAGAATTTGATGTCCACTGCATATGTAAAAACTGGAGAACAGTTAGAAGACCTTTTCACTAATACACTTTCGAGAACTTAGGTTGGTTATATTTGTAACAAGTTGGGCATGATTATTATCTATGCACTAGCTTGAGGTGGAGTGTAATAAATGAGTAGTCGTACTGTGCGTATAGAAATATCATGGAATAAGAGTAAAGTCGTATTTTCTTCAATATCTATCATTTTCCACATGTCCATATCCACATCAGAGCGCCACATATTTTCCATGCTTCAAACTTCACAGAATAGAACACATCTTCGGAATGTTCTTTAGTACGTGAACATGTGTCGGACATAGAAAATAGTGGTATTGTTCCTTCAGATCATAGAAAGCGACAATATAACCTCCCATCAGCCAAGTGGATTTTTAAATTTCTATTAGGAGATCGACCAACAGGAAGAGCAAGAAAGACAATAACAAGCTGATATGGAATGACTAATATTGAAGTGCATCTAGAAAGGGCGGAGCAAATCACTTATAGCTAATATTTTAGGACTGAATGGAGAATAATTCAGGATTGTAGTTTATGACAAATTAATTCATGATATTGATATAACTAATGAGATATATTTTGTGGCAATGGTGACATTAGATTTTTCTTCTGTTCATGTTTTAATGTTTGATGCTTTTTATCTCTGTTCAGGTCTAGCTCTAATAGAGAATCATAGCCAATCCACTATGTCCTATGAAGGGTTTCAAGAGGCTCCTCAAGATAAAATACAAGAAGCCATTATATTTCATAAATTTGCTGAGGCAGCTTACACGGTGTTGTATTATGACACATTCTTGTCTTAAATTTCCTGGCTTTTCGTGGTGAGTTTTATTTAAGTGCCAAATGTTACAGGGCCCATTGCTAGATGTTGGAAGAAATCCTTGCATATTTCCTTGTGCGTGGCTCTATAGACAAGGGATTTTGACACCCTGGACTCGAAAAAGGTCACTAATCCATCGGGTATCTTGTTTTTTCCGCATACATTACAGAAATTTTGGCACACTTGGGTGCAGTATGACAAGGACAAACATGTTCATGCATGCACCTAATTTCTTTCTCCATACTTTGATTCGTCAAGCCTTTGTTGTTGTTGTAATAAGACTATAATTAGATCTTAATTTACTGATTTAAGTTAGTAATTCAATTGGTTGAACTGTGTGTGGATATTTTGATCACTTATCAAGAGTATCAAGGTCTACACCCATTTGCTTGAGTTTTGGGGTTGGATTGGGCTTTAACTTGGTATCAGAGCTAGTTTGATATTCGACCTGTCACTCATTTGTGTTTCTTTCCCATTATAAATGGACTACTTGATAAGCATATAGGCCTCCACCCATTAGTTTGAGTTTTTAGGTTGGATCGAACTTTAACATGGTATTAGGCTGGTCTGGTCATGTAAGTTTGTCTAGTGTGCAGGAACCTCCCTTAGGTGTCCAAATGTGTACCATGAAGGAGAGGGCTGAAGTGTCCCAGATCGAAAACATTGACCACTTGATAAGCATATTGAGGCCTTCACTCATTATCTTGAGCTTTTGGGTTGCATCAAGCTTTAACATGGTACTAGAGCTGGTTTGATATTGCGCTTATGACCCGTTTGTGTTTCTTTCCTATTAATGTTCCCCGTGCAAGGTCTGTTGTGTTGTCTGGCTTACACATGAGGAGTAGTGTTGAAGTGTGGATAAATTGACCATGTGATAAGCATATTGAGAACTCCGCCTACTAGCTTGAGTTTTTGGGTTGCATCGAGTTTTAACAGTTATCTATTATTGTTTTCGAGCTTGGAAACCTAACAGTTAAGCGTTCCAATCCTACACCTCCAAAAGCTAAAAAAATAATTTTCTTGCACAAGTAAAGGGGCATGTTCTTGGGGCCACGTGTGTACCAATTGGGCTTGCATGTTAAAGGTTCATTTGGACTATAAAATCAAAGTTGGGCCTCTAACTACCATATTAAGCTTTCATTGGATCCATCCTCTAAGATCCATGTCCTTTTACTGCATTTTATTTCTACTTATTCTTCTTCCTCCTAGGCGGCCAAAACTTGATGGAGATAATTGGTGGCGAGGTCATGCAGCAGCTTTTCTAAAATATGTTCAGCTATCTCCAGAAACACTTCGACAAGGACGTGTTCGTCAAGTGAGTTTTATGTCATATTAAATGGAAACAAAATTATATTGCACATATGAATTATTCTAGTTCAAAAATATATTGCAATGGGGCAGAGTATGTCTTGTAATTTGTAAATGCTATAGTCATAGTAGTTCCTTGTTGTTGGTGGCCTTGATGTAGTTAACAAAAGTGAATAATCTCCCCTTTGAACGTTTGTATTGAATTAAACTAATATTGTACAAATTATAAGGTTTATATTGCATTGAACTAATATGGTATAAGATATAAGGGGAATTAGGAAACTACCAACTATACACTACAAAGGAATAGGGAAACAAAATAAAGGCAAAATGGAAGTACAATAACATAACATATTGTATATAAATTTAGGGTTAATTGCTAAAAACTACAAAAAGTTGTCCACATGCTAAAAATTATATTGAGTTTAAAAGTGGACAAAAATATACAGGAAGTATTGTCCAGTCTTCTGTTAAAATAATGACATAATATTCTGTTCATTATTTTAACAGAAGACTAGACGATACTTATTGTATGTTTTTGTCCACTTTTAAACTCGGTGTAGTTTTTAGCATGTGGGAAAAAGTTTTTGTAGTTTTTAGCAATTAACCTAAATATAATACAGCTTTCTTATCTATAACAACAAAGTGAATGACCAAACCTTTGTACCACAGAGAATAATGCTTGACGGAAGTGGCAAGCTGCATATAGAGATAATGTATTTTTCCAATATATAACATACGGAACTCCCTGCAAATCAGAGTTTAACATCCTTTTATTAGGAAAGGGCATTTACACCATGTAGAAAATGCAGATTCTTGTCAAACTATATTCAGATAACCGCTTCTTGAAAAACCTCTCCCTTCACACATACAACAATAACTAAAGACAAGATAAACTCATAATAGATTATTACCTTAGCATGAAGTGTCTCCGCCAACTTTTCACCATTCGGGGCCTCTATATAAACCTTAACACGCATTGATGAGTAAACATGTCATTACTAGTTTTGCGAAGTCTATAGGTAACAATAACTAGCTCAGCTAATCAAGAAGATATGAAGGCTCCATATTTAAGAAGAACAGGTTAAACCGCAGCAAGCGTATTCCTCAAGTTAGTGTCCTAATAATTTAGAAGCAACCAAAATACAAAGATCTATATAATTTATTGAAATTGTGGGACTAACAATATCATCCAGAGCAATTCCACAAGCCCCACAAAAACAGGCCTTGTATCTATCCAACTCCATCAACATCTCCGTTTCCCCAGAAATGAACTCTCCAAACAAGAGGGCTTTGTTTGTTCCAGTAAAAAATGGTATCATGCTTTGCATTAATTGACAGCTTTAGGACCGCATATGATTTAAGTTGATACATGCCACGCATCAGTTTATATATGAATGTAGTAACCATGATACACACATTTCCATGAGTATGTAACTGCAAATTACTTTACCCTCTTTCATGCTTTAGCTTCTTAAGTTAAAGCATAATTCAAAATGATCTTTTTATTCTTCAGCAACTCCTAGTCCCATCACAAACTAATTTGTATGTACTATGATTTAAACAAGGACCTTACACATGTAAAAGTCAGCTCCTTCCCACATGGCCCAACTTCTGTTGGTCCACATTCAAGATAAGAAGCATACCAATAACCAAGTACACAATGTATTTCCAAAATGACCTAGAATCCAAGAGACCAATGGGCAAGCAAGGGAGGTTAAATCACTCACAGTGGTGGGCAATATGGAATCAAAGATTCCACACAAGACCTCAGGAGTCGAGAAGTCAACACCTCCCCATACCAGAGATCCACATTCTTCCCCATCTTCAAGCTGCTCGCCTTGCAGATAAACTATATTTGGAGCTGACAACTCAACAGCTCGACGGAACTCATCAATACTCGGATTGGACAAAACTCGAACCTGCATTTAGCAGTATCAAAACAATGTCAGAAAGTTGGACCTACACTGTAATCATAATATCCAAAACCACCATGAGATTATATATAATTCCAGAAATGTGCCCTTAATTCCACACCTCGAGACGCCCCGAAGAAGCTAGCTCAGGAAAAGGGTATTGCCCTTGATCCTTGGAAACATATTGCTTCTGCTTGATTTTACCACAAACAACTGCAAGGAGATTGCAATGCTGTCTGGAAGGACCTTGAGCATGAAGCATCATGCACACATACCAGGGCCTCCCAGGCCCAAACCTCAGCTGGAGTGAAAGCAAATACAAGAAAAATAACTACACTTTTCCCAGAACCACAAGTGCTTGCAGCTAAGCCAAGAGCACCATAGCCTCTTCAAGCCCCGACCCAACCAGACAACCAAAAGCAGGGTTGTGAAATCAAATAAAAACCCAGAAATTAACCCTAAAAATCACACGACTCAGCATCTTAATTCCTCAAAACACTCCTATATCCAATAAATTGAAGAAAACCCATGTCACCAAACCAAAAACAAAATAATAAAAATATGAAATTTGAACTAAATCCCTGCGACCCAGATGAATCAGAGATGGGTTTGCAGTACCGGATGGCCGAAGCCAGAGAAAAATCTGAGAAGTCGTCGAAAAATCCCAAAATCGAAAGAGTAAAGTAACAAACTTTAGGCAAGGACGACTGAGTAATAAAGAAATCAAAATGACATCGATAATAAAAATCCTCTCACGTTCTCGCCCAAGCAAAACACAAGGAAAAAATCTGGCCTATAAATTAATTTAATTTTGAATTAAAAATATAGAATCATTGAAGGCTTACTTTTTGTTCAAAGAAAAACCAAGACGAAATGTCAGTTTTTAACTACAGTCCCAAACACCTCAACTAATCGGGTCAAAACAATTAATTCATATGATCATTCTTTTCTTTTTTCGAACAACCGGAAATTTAAATACAAACACATAAAATAATCCATTTATTTTCTTTCTAATTCCAAAGCAAACAAGCACAGTCTCTTTCTCTTTCACACCTTTTGATTCCACATGCCCACATGATTCCACTTCGCATTCATTCAACAAACACCAACTTAACACGCAATTTACTTACTGGAATCACTGTCCATTGTTCTTGTTCTTGCTCTTGCTCTTCAAAGTCTGGATTTTTATGTGTAATTTCACTTAGGTTGAACACAAAAATCCATTGGATTCGACCTTGCTGTTGCTCTGTCTCTGCTCATCAACTGAGATGGTCTAAGTCATTTCTAGTGTCGTGTTTGGAGGACATCATGATCAGGCTCAATTCTATGTCTGGGCCCCAGTTACCAGAATTGGCTCCTGGTTGTTTCTTAATTTCTGCTAAATCACTGTTTTTCTTGAGTCGTTGAGGGAGGCACATCTATGGTTTGTACTTTGTACATCAATTCTCTTAGAGCAGCCACGCGGGATTCCGGGCAGATTTGATAGTTGTTTTCGACTGAAAAAACTGAATTACGTTGTCGATTTTTCAATCGTGGTATTTTCTCACGTCCAATTTGTGGCGACGTAAAAGACGATCTACGAATTTGCTAACGGTCGTAGCTGTCGAATATGCGGCAACGACTTTGACCGAGCGTTTCATAGACTCACACGTGTATCGATTATGCGCGTGGATTCTGTCGAGACGAGGAGATTCTGCCACGTGTTGCTAAGTCAGCAGATTCGCCTGAGACTAAAATTCAAAATTATAAATGTTTAACGATTTTCGTTGTAAAAACTCATTGAGGCTCCATATTTTTCACATACCATCAACACGTTTCATTGTTCTCTTTATGCCATTTCTCGAATAAGTTTTTTGGTTTCGATTGTTGATGGATTCGTCCAATCATGGTGACGAGTTTGATGCGGATGCAATCGACTATGCCACGTTACGGAGATAACTCGGGAGGCGGAGAGTCAGATGGTGGAGTGTTTACGGGTAACTATGAAGGAAACCGAGGAACGGATCATGAACCCCATACCGGTAAAGTATAGCAAGAATTACATTTTCAGATATCAACACCTTGTTCATGAGCGGCTTATGTCCAACCATTTCGTTCATCGGCCATTGTACGGGGAAAAAGTGTTCCGTCTACGCTTATGTATAGTGAAGTCCGTATTTATCCAACTTTTACAAGGCGCGTCCGAATACGGTCCTTATTTCACCCAAAAAGTGGATTATCGTGGTCGGCTCGGGTTCACCGCGTACCAAAAGCGTATTGTCGATATCTGGATGCTATGATACAATACATCAGCCGACATCTTGATCGAGTATTTGAAAATGCTGAAAACGATGGGGCTCGAGTGCATGCATCAATTTTGTTACGTCGTCATTAACGTGCTCGGGGATACCCATCTGAAGAAGTCGAACGTTAATGACATTGAGCACCTTCTACGTGTAAATGAAACGCGTGGATTTCCCAGTTGCATAGGTAGCCTAGACTATATGCATTAGACTGGGAGAATTGTCCAAAAGCTCTCCAAGGGGTGCACTAACAAAGCGATCCTCCTGAACCAACAGTTATGCTTGAAGTTGTTGAGGGGACGGACACATGGTTTTGGCATGCATTTTTCGGTATGTCGAGTTCAAACAACGACATTAATGTATTGAACCAATTGTAACGCCCCAAATCCGGTTTAACCAGAAATGAGACGTTA
>JAYMTN010001976.1:0-11796 GCA_036897425.1 Erodium trifolium
ACGCTTTCCGGCCCCGGGACAAGCTCCAAGTGTGGGTTCATGCTAATGGCCCCCCGCCATGTGTTCAGACAAAGAAGACATGTAAGAAGATTGAGGCAGCGCTGGGGGTCTACGGTGGAGGCCCTTTGTGATGATTATGGACAATGTTGGGGTGGGGCTTTCCGGGTGCGTTTCTGGCAGTCCTTGGACCGCCCTCTATGCCGGAACCTGTTGCTTCGATTCCCATAGTTTTCGGGGACCGATTGCTTGCACCCTCACCTACACGAAGTTGCCCACTTTTTTTTTTGGAAATCGTGGAAGGATTGGGCACACGCCATCGGCATGTGATATGAAGATGCCAGGGATCCACGGGTTTGACAAGTCGCTTCTGGAGTACCCGAAGGAGAAGCAGACCAGGGCCTATGCGACTGATTGGGTGAAGTCGGCCAGTGTGCCGCCGGGTTTCGCACCGCTGACTTAGAACACTACATCTAATCCCACTTCGTATCGAGGCAGGAGGCTATAGTAACCCACAACACTACACCTAATATGCGGGTCTGTGGGGGCGATGTTCCGGGATGGAAAAACTTTATAGCAACCCAGCCCTCGATCAGTGAAGTGGAGGCGACTGGAAAAAAGAGGGATTCCGTTGGGGAACCCTGGGAAGATCAGGCGAGGGCTGGTAAGCAGCCTCGCCAAGGAAAATGAGTACAACTCCAAGCTTCAAGGACGATTGTTGGAAGGGATCACTGAGACAAGCCAGTCCTTCCTCCACTACTGCGGAGCACAGGTTCGGTTTTCAACAAACTATATGGGTCCCCACTAGGGGAATGAGAGGCGACTAGGCCACACCTTGAGCAATGTTTTGCAGTATCCTTTATTTACAGTCTTTAATGTTCATCAAGACCGTCCTAGACGTTCTACTATTACTGAATTATTATTAGACCTGGTGTATGATCAAACATGTAATAGCTCGATATCGTGATAATAAAAGCGTTCCTTTGTCCTAAAAAACAAAAATAATCTACTGTCAATTTCTAAAGTTGACGTGTCAAAAGGAAGCAAAGTAGCGCGGCGCAAGTACGGAAAGTTCACGCAATAGTGAGCCCCAGTTAGTTTGTAAGATGAGCTCACCCTGTTGCTTCCATATCGACATCTCCACTCCTCTTTCTTTTCGATGTCCATTTCACTTCCTTTTACTCCCCTCCTCTTTCTCCTATGCTCTGACGCTCAAACCCTCCCAATTCCTCTCCCATGGAAACCCTCCCCAAATCGTTACTTCCTGCTCCGGCCACATTCCGCTCTCCGACGCTATCGACTCACCCAGCCACCACCACTCCGCCACTTCACTCCCTCACTCTATCCCTCCACCGCGCCATTTCACCCCTCGTTTTTCCTTCCCATCCCTACCGTTCTCTCCGCCGTTCGTCCAATCTCCGCCTCCGTGCCGCCCCCTCCGTCGCCGATCATCACCATTGCCACTGTCACGCGTCTCATGGCCATCATCACCACCATCACGGAGGCGGTGATGCTCAGCTGACCGGGCCGCAGAAGGCGCTCATTGGATTCGCTAGGGCCACGCGATGGGCGGACCTGGCGGATTTCTTGAGAGAGAACTTGCAGCTGTGTTGCTGCTCCGCGGCTCTGTTTCTGATTTCCGCTGCGGCGCCGTACGTGATGCCCAATGCTGTGGCGGTGAAGCCTGTGCAGAACGCCTTGCTTTTTGTTGCTTTCCCGCTCGTCGGGGTAAGGATTTTCGCCTACATTGTTCTGTTAATCTACCTTCTGGAGATCAGTCCTGGCTTAACCCCGTCTTATTCGTTTGCATTAGTTTGATTCTTAGAATTAGAAGAAATAATGGTTAGAATTTGAAACCTGAATGTACAGAACTAACAAATGATCCTTGCTGGTTTCTAATCCGCATTCTATGATAAGCTAGTTATGGTCATTGTTTCAAATTACAATTCCAGATAGTAAATTTATTTTGTATGTATATTATATTTCTGGATGAAAATGCTGTTTTTCGTTATTTGCCTGGTATTTCCATCATGTTCAAGATCTCACTGGACATGTATATCAATCAGAATCGAGAAACTCCTTATTGTATTAGTCTCTGTATTAAGCAATTTTTGGAGCTCAGTTTAAGTCTTTTTCACTTGGAATGATGTGCTAAACTTCTTGTCAGGTCTCAGCAGCACTAGATGCTCTTACTGATATAGCAGGTGGAAGAGTTAACATTCATGTGCTAATGGCGCTTGCTGCCTTTGCTTCAGTGTTTATGGGGAACGTTTTGGAAGGAGGGCTTCTTCTTGCGATGTTTAACACATCTCATATAGGTAACCATTTCGAACTGGCCCATTCCATAGAGCCATAAATGTTTTCTGGAACTGTGGTTGAGTTTTTACCATTTAAAATATCTGTTGTCTTGTCGTGATTGCAGCTGAACATTATTTTACTAGCCGTTCTATGACTGATGTTAAAGAGTTGAAAGAAAGTTATCCAGATTTTGTCCTTGTATTGGAAGTGACTGATGATAAACTACCTAATTTATCCGATTTGGCATATCAAAGAGTTGGAGTTCATGATGTAGAAGTGGGTTCATACGTTTTGGTTGGAGCTGGGGAGGTTTGTGATACCAGAACTTGCAAATCTTTCTTCTTTATGAGAAATTTCCTTCATCCTTGTATTTAGTTTCCGTATTATTTATTTCTCTGTTAGTAAGTTGGGTAAATATGCAAACTAATGACCTTTGTGTTTGGAAAAGAGGAGCAATAGCATCATACTTGAGGGCTGTTGACTATTATTTAATATCGGTTATATCTTTGTTTAAAGAACTAAAGATATTACATATGATCAAATTCTATGAGAGTTTATCTGATTTTCTTGGAGTCCTGAAAATTTTGATTGTTGGTAAACAAGCCTTGTTGGCATTCTCTATATAACGAAATGCTTATTCAGTTTTGGTGCTGGAATTAGTATTTAGCCAAGAGTCTCTGCAGATATACTTTACCCTCTCTCATTTTCGATTATCCACATTAGCTTACATTATACAGTAAAAAGGTGGCTATACACTGGGATTCTGTATAAATGAGATGTAGAATTAATTAAATATAAATCCAGTTTGGTGTTAGAAGCGATGAGGATTACATTAATGGAAAAGCAATACACTAGATGGTCCAATACGGAATATGTGTAAGAAACTCACTCTTGACAATTATATAAGTATCCATCTTGTATGTTAACATTCAGGGAAGGTGATCAGGTGAAATAGAAAAACAAATAATACATTTGTATATTAGCTAGTAACTATGAGTTTTGGGTTCAGGCATATTTTATTATGTTATCTACAGTCTGACTTTCTGCACATATTCCCGGACAACTTACTGTTTTTAATTGTCTTGGGAAATCTATCAATCTTGCTTCTAATGTTACATTATCCTTTGACGTGTGCATGCCAATGTTTATTCTGTACATTAATTAAGCTAGACAACATGTGACTGTTGCACTTAATTTGCATTGTCATGATTAGTCTGTGCCTGTAGATTGTCTAATTCTCCAAGGTAGTGCAACAATTACTATCGAGCATCTAACAGGTGAAGCCAAACCACTAGAAGCAAAAGTTGGAGATAGAGTTCCAGGTGGTGCAAGGAACTTGGATGGCAGGATCATTGTGAAGGTATGTTTATCAATCTTTATATGTCGAGATTAAACCAGATGTAGATCCTGTTAGAATACCAATAGCTTAGTAAGCCCAAGAGTTTACTGAGTTGGTTATTGTGAGTTCAAGGCTTCGTAGGCTTTTTATAGGCAATATTGGGTATTGTCCCCATTTATCACTTCCACTCCATTTTATTTTTCAATCATAAGCATATGTTTATTCCTGTTAGGCAAAATTATTTTTAATTATTTTTTCTATTATGTTTTTTTTAAATACTATTATTTTTATTTATTATTAAATGAGGGTAAAATGGTAATTTACCCTCTAATTTTCATAGGGGTCAAATGATTAAGGGCAAAATAGTAAATTCACTTTACCCTTTATTGGCACATGTGGTCACATGCGTAACAGAACGGAATATTCAGTTAGCTATTTGTAACAGAAGACCGTGGGTAAAGGACAGTGTATCTTATTGGTGACCTTAACATAGGGTAGTTTTTCGCACGCGGACAATACATAAGAGTAACTTTTGGCAATTAACTCATTAAAAAATATGAAGAATTATTAATTCTTTGACAACTACAAAATGTAAAGGATGGTACTGGAATTCAATTTTTGGTTCACATGCAAGTCTCGTTGTGTATACAACTTGCACGTGAGGGGGTGTTAGAATACCAATGCCTAGTAACTCCAAGAGTTTATTGAACTGATTATCGTGAGCCCAAAACTCTATTAGGTTAATTATGGTGTCTACCGAGTTAACTAAGGTGTCTCTTGTGTGTCCATAGTTTCCCTATATAAAGGTAGTTTTTACTTTGTACTGATGATCAAGCAGTACTAGTGTTTCTATTTCTCTAGTTTTACATGGTATCATAGTCAGGTAAAGAAGATTTTGTAAATTTTGTGGTTCTGCCCACTCGTTAACTTTTGATTCTAGTGAGTGGGTGAGACATTCTTACTAAAAGGCGATCATTGTTTCCTAGCTCTCTCTATTTTAGTTATGTTTCTATTTTTTGGGGCTATATGTATTCACTGTTGTTAATTCGAGAAGCAACTTTTCCGGAAACTTCCAGAACTGTTCCTCATGAAGGTCATCTTCCAGTCCATCTTTTTCGGAAACTTCTACTGTTTTTCGACGTTTTTAGTTTCTTGGTGTTCTCCTGTTTGCAGCTGATGTCTCCCTTACTGATATTTTGCACCGTCGTTATGTGACGCACACGCGTGAAGATGTTTTGTGTCCACATCAGGTCCTTGATTCCTATTAACAAGAAATTTCCATGCAGGCAACAAACACATGGAATGAGTCAATGCTGAGTAAGATTGTTCAATTGACTGAGGAAGCCCAATTGAATAAACCAAAGCTTCAAAGGTGGCTGGAAGAATTTGGGGAGGTTTACAGTAAGGTTGTTGTTGTCTTATCTGTGGTCGTTGCTCTCGTTGGACCATTCCTTTTCAAGTGGCCATTCCTTAACACATCAGGTCATTAGGCAAAGTTCGCTCCCTTTCATGTGCTTTCTGCTAACTCTTCTGACTATCTCTGCTATATCACTTTGTGCTAACAGTGTTATATTGTGAATGAATTTTAATTTCAACATATGGATTCGTCTATGTGCACATGCACATCCCTGCAAGCACTAACCACAGTAAATACAAGTTTCTTCACCAGGTGTGCAAAAAGTTGCATCCAAACAAAGGACTTAAGTAGAATACATTTGTTTCTCTCATCATAAAATATAAATGTACATATTTTTCTAAATTTAACTTTCTAATTTATGCTTGTCCAGTCTGCTTTATTTTATTCTCTTTTTTTTTTTAATGTAGTTTGCAGAGGATCAGTTTACAGAGCATTGGGGCTCTTAGTGGCAGCATCACCCTGTGCCTTGGCTGTAGCTCCATTGGCTTATGCTACTGCTATCAGTTCATGTGCCAGAAAGGTATCAACTACTAATAGTCGTATTTGAGTTTTTGGTTTGCTCCTCTTTATCATATATATATGTATATAAGCTTTCTAGGAATAACACCTCTTGTTTAGTGGAACTTCACTGCATATGATCTAAAACCATTATCTGCCGCGATTTGTGGAATTTGATGCTGATAATACTGTACTTATTATAGTCTACTTCAGCATTATATAACAATTTTTCATAGCTTGAAACAGTCTGTGAACCTGAACTGTAGTATCATATACATCAAATACCAAATCTACACAGTAAACACCTGTAGTAACATACAAATGGTTAAGTATATAAAAGTTTGTTTCAAAATTATACACACATATTGCACCAATAATCAAGTTAGATATTATAGTGAGAAACTAGTACTTCTGTGCTAATAAAACGTACCTTCAACCTTTCAGGTTTTGACATTTATTTTGTTACGGCCCTGGGTTTGGGATCTATGGTCCCTTAGAGCATGATATCCAGCTCAATACCCTTGGGGGTACTGATCTTCCAAAATATATTCTATGTTTATTTCATTCTTGTGCTGCTCTTTGAATACACATTGTTGAGCTTATCAACCGCGGGAGTGGAGAAAATGCAACAAAGTGATCCTACATGTTAGGATACTAACTACTCTCGCCTGATGAAGTTATGATAGTGATGCTGAAAATAGAAAACTACTAAGTAAAGATAATGCACTGAGTTTCTAACTAATTGATAAGTTCTTCCTACAGTGAAGACCATTATGCCACTTGCTTTGAATTTGTCTTGAGCTCACTGCGTGTCGAGCTCCTACATATTTATAACTTCTTGGTTGTGGAATCCTAATGAGGCCTGAGCTTTATTTAGTCAGCTCTCCTATTTTATGTGAGATAAGGATGATCTCCCTTTCTTTTGGGGGTTATTCCCTGTTGGGCTCCACAGATTTGTCTTAGGGTAGGTTGAGATCATTGCTTCTGGGCCTTCTCATTTACCTGTATAGGGTCCCCAACACATCTTATAAATTTGCACCTTTTCTTATGAATGAAAATTGTACTTTTTCATGGTGCTCAAAGGTGTCAACACTAGTAGACAACTACACTGCATTTTGAAGTCTATCATGTCAAGCTCTTAGATGAAATCTCCAATGTATTATAGCTTTTTACCCTTTTCATAGAATGATCAATGTGTATTTATGTTTCATAGGAAGATATTCTAGGAGTAACATGATCACACCAGTTTACCTGAACTAATGAATTGGATTATGAAATGTTTATAATTTAATTGTGCTGTACACATCTTATAGCAGCAGCTTAACATATTTATTATTCACAGGGCATATTGTTGAAAGGTGGTCATGTCTTAGATGCTTTAGCCTCTGCCAAAACTATTGCGTTTGATAAAACTGGGACATTGACGACTGGGGGGCTTATGTTTAGAGCAATTGAGCCAATCTATGGTCATAAGACCAGTCACAGCAAATCAGGTTTTGCTTGTTGTTTTCCTAGCTGTGAACAAGAAGCTCTAGCTGTTGCAGCTGCAATGGAAAAGGGTACTACACATCCTATTGGAAGGTACTGTGTAATGGGAATGTTAGTTTTATCTATTAGTTGACAACTTAGCATCTTGATCCCATCTCCTTTGTGGACCGTGTTTGGCTGTTTTGTGCATAAAGAGAAAACGGGGGATGTGTAGAGTTAGGTATGATTTTATAGCTCTTAAAAAGAATTTGATCAGTGTACCAAGGAAAGGTTTGAGCTCTATACCTTACTTATGTAGAAGGGAGCACTAAACCACTTGGTTCTCAATATAGGCACTATCTAGACCACTGAGCTAACTTAACTTGGGATAGTCAAATGTATTGTGATGTTGATCGTGTTTCTTGAGATGCTCCACCTCCAATACATTTTTAATGACTTGGTATAATTGATCGTTCTTTGGCCTTTTGCATAATTATGATAAACTCCTGTGTGCATATATTAGCTACTTCATAATGTCACATGATGACCAAAATAGTAGACGTAGATAGGCAATGTGCTGTTTTCAGATTCCAAACTTTTTATTTCAATTTGTCCCTAGTTTTGGAAGGCTGCGGTCCAAATTTAAATGAACTTTTGAGCCTGCTCTCTAATCATTTTTAATGGACTGTCTTGTTTTGGGTAATTCCTGTGGAGATTGATCGATACAATTGCATGGTGAAATCTTATTGTCCTTTGGTGTCTATAACTTCCATTGTGTCATTCTCTTAGCTTTTACTGACCAAATTATTCTCACTCAAAAAGGGAAGAAAATAGATTCCCTCTTTGTGATCTTCCGTTTATGCATTCAATGAATTAACATGTTTAAATTGCTGTGGACATATACTTTCTGGTTGAAATAGTTGTCAGTTATTCTTGTGTTTGTTGCAGAGCTGTTGTAGACCATAGTCAAGGGAAAAAACTTCCTTCTGTAAGTGTGCAAAGCTTTGAGTGTTTTCCTGGTCGAGGTGTTACTGCAACTCTAAAAAACAATGAGGTATTGTATTCTATATTACCATATAACTTAGGATCCTTGTGTATTGATCCCAAATATTACTATCCTCCTTTTGCACCAAATTTCTCACTGTTTTTTGGGGGAAACCAATAAACGAATTGCATAAATCAACAACCAAAAAACCTAATAACGCGGCCCTTGCTAGGCCAACCAACCCTACCGTTAGACTATCCCAAGCTCCCTAACATAAGTCTTCTTTGCAATTGTATGGGGTTTCATGAGTGTAGCCTGCAGCTTTTAGGCATGATTGCATAAGAAACATAACTTTATATATCAAAACAATACCATTGCATTATTGACTTGAGTGTATACATCAATCTCATATTCTTGACCATTCAGCTGGTATGGATGCACATGCACTTATAGTACCACCATTTTTCATGTTTAGTGGCTCTAATGTTTAGATAAGCTAAAAGCATAACATGGGGGGTTGATGATGCATATTTTATTTCAGTCAAGGGATACTGTGGTAAACTGAACAAAAACTTTTTTTTTGTTATGCTGTAGTCAGGAAACAGAGAGGGCAAATTTTCAAAAGCATTACTTGGTTCTGTAGAGTTTGTATCCTCACTGAGTAAATCTGAAGAAACGTCAAAGAAGATAAAGGAAGCTGTTAATGCATCTTCCTATGGAGGTGCCTTTGTTCATGCTGCTCTTGCCATTGATGAAAAGGTAACATTTGATACTACAATGCTACAATTGCCAAAACCTACTCTAAGGTATTGTCCACGGCCAAAAAAGACTTTATCTTCTGTCCACGCTTTTAAGATTCCTGATAACACTCGTCATTTTGCCGTAGATTTGTGGGCAATTCATAATGCATTTAATAGTTTTGTGGCAATTTATAATGCATTTAATAGTATGTAGGCAATTCATAATGCATTCAATAGTTTGTGGGCAATTATATTTTTCTAGCAGACGACGGTGGACAATACTTTGTGCACCTTAAAAGCATGAACAAAAGATAATGTATTTTTTTTGCCGTGGACAATACTTTGGGGTAGGCTTTGGCAATTAACCCTTAAAAAATTACTGCTAAACTCGATTTTGTTGTTTCTATGTGCTTCTTCGATACTCTTAGGTTAAAAAATTTAACTGGCAATTAAATTAAAATATTAATGGCACAAACACGAAGAAGTTTTATTACTGAATGAGGAGCTATGTCGTTTCCTCCACAGTGTCGTAAAAAGCGGTCCAGGCAGCCGCCTGGCGCTGATTTTTACAACACCGATCCGCTTTCTCAAGGCAGGCCAGTCAAGGTGTGGGTGGAGTGAGCCGGGCATGGCGGGTTGGGCGTGTAGGTGGCTATCTTTGTCTTTTTTATTTCGTTATTTAAAAATATTATAAACAAAGTGAAAAGTATCTAAATTCTAATTAATTTTAGGCTCTCCTCAACTTTTAAGTCCTCCTAATTGTAAGTCTTCTCGCAAGAAAGAACTTTTATTTGTATACGAATCCGATTAATCCACGGAGGTCCTATCCACCTGACTAGTGCCTAATGTTTCTTCCATAACTTATATTTGGATATTGTCATGCAAGGTTACATTACATGTGGTTGATGCTGTTGGATCTCTCTGTTTTCATTTTGTATTATAAAACGGCCTACTTTGTCAATATCAAGACGCCTAGTCAGTTTTGCCAATTGTTTTCATTCAGGTAACACTGATTCACCTTGAGGACAGACCTCGGCGAGGGGTGTCAGAGGTAATAGCAGAGTTGAAGCATAGAGCAAAGCTTCATATAATGATGTTAACCGGGGACCACAAAACTAGTGCATGGAGAGTAGCCAACTCTGTGGGCATAAGAGAAGTTTACTGCAGCCTTAAACCCGAGGATAAGCTCAATCATGTTAAGAGCATCTCAGAGGATATGGGTAGGTTTTCTGATTATCTATCACTGAGAAACACTCAATTTGTCCCAAAACATGTTCATGTTAAGCTCAATCTGGTGGCTGTATATATTTTTGGTACATTCTTGTAGGGGGAGGTGTCATCATGGTTGGTGAAGGTATCAACGATGCACCAGCTCTTGCAGCTGCAACTGTAGGGATTGTGCTTGCTCAGCGTGCTAGCGCAACTGCTATAGCTGTTGCAGATGTGCTTCTACTGCAAGACAATCTTACTGGTGTTCCTTTCTGTATTGCCAAATCTCGCCAAACTAGTGCTCTGGTACGTATGTTCTGGGCAATTCTTGTCTACAGTCTCAACAAAATCATTTCCTCATTCTAGTCAACTCTTCTTGCCTGTACACATGCAGGCCAAGCAAAACGTAGCACTTGCTTTATCTTGCATAGTCTTGGCCTCTCTTCCATCTGTTCTAGGGTTTGTCCCGCTTTGGTTAACGGTAAGAATTATTTCCATATTATTTACCTGCATCTCATAGATTTCCATCACTCATGAATGGGAAAGATATAAATGGTTAGAGTTTCATTTCCCAATTAACTCCATTTTGATGGGTTGGGGAGGTCACCATGTACAACATTTATGATGTCAATATATAACCTGCCTATGACTGTCATTATGCGATCTCTTGCTTCCAGAGTGTGGGACAACATTCACAGTGTGAACACAAAAGCTTTAATGTTAGGAAAGTGCATGACTTGGACAGTTGGACATAATAGTAATAGAGATGGATCTTCATTATTATTTTCTTACTCAATTTATTGGTTGTTTGCTTGAGGAATGCTGTCTGGTTGCAGGTCCTTTTACACGAAGGCGGGACGCTTCTGGTTTGCCTGAATTCCGTACGTGCTCTAAATAACCCAACATGGTCGTGATCAAGATTGCCTTGGCCAAGTGAAACCGCGTAGATACGTATGTACATTTATAATGAAGTGAAATCCTGGACACGATACAAGCCGTGTTGCTGCTAAATATCATTTTGGTTCTCCGTCCCATGATTTAAATTGATGATCACAAGGTATTGGCCTGAGTCTCTGCATGTTTTCTAGTATTTAGGCTATTGTGGAAACATGGCCATACAGGCAGGCTCTCTCCGACGTGATGAAAGATTAATTAGGGACTTTGAATTAGAATACAATTTAATAACTAGATATGTCAGGTCAATTTTAATTTGGTACCCCTTTAAGGCTCTACCCAACCTTTTTCTTTGCCAGAGTTACATGTTATCATCGAATTTAAACGTAACCCAGCTTGTCCTAACCGTCCGTCAATTGCTAGATCTTAGTGACAACTTTTGACGATAAAAACATCTCAGTTTCCTCACAACTTCGTAACTGACATCTTTTAAAGTCTCGCTTGCTAGCATTCAACCAACTGACCACAAAAGGGTCTCCAGTTGTAACGCAATATTACGCAGACCTCTTTTTAGATCCACTTTATTTTTATGTACATTATCTTTTTTTTAAACGAGTAAGCGGGGAAGCATATTACTGCAAATGATAAACCATACAAAGTAGGACGTACAAGCCCTGGACATCAGATATTTGTCCGGACCGGCCGCAGCCGTCCCAATGCTCATGGACACGTAGTAGATAGTTTGCTTTGTTTCGCAGACAAAACTTAAGATATCCCCTTACAAACATTTCAAACATATAAAACCAAAAAGCAACTAATCCAACTAACATTTATTACTAGCTGACTAAAACCAAATAAATACCTAATTCAAATGTGTTGTGCTTTGAGTGCGGTTTTTCCGAGACTTTCCAGCACCGGCCGTCCCCGGTCTGTGGGCATAGGCCCCAGAAGA
>JAYMTN010001977.1:0-11795 GCA_036897425.1 Erodium trifolium
CTATCAACAAATATCCTATGCAAGTTATCCCACCTTGCACCGCGCATCGCGCGGTGCCCCCACCTAGTATTAGTAAATTGTATTACCTTTCTTAACCTGTCGCTATATTCGTCTTAGCAACGTTCAATTCTTTTTTTCCTGAACCAAGTTAAGATAATTTATTGATAATAACAAAGAAGAGTCATTATAACGAGTAGGGTCTCAAAAGGCATCTGTTCAGAAAACTCTGAGAAACATTCATTTTAGTTATAGATGGTTTTGGAGAAGTATGATAACTTAATAAAACTTAAACTAATAAACTGAAGAGAACCGCTCAAGGTGGCTCAAGGTGGTGCCTAAATGCTGCTTGATCCCATGAAGATGACTCTTTTCGCCGTGAGGAGTGCGACCAAACATGAACTCAACATTAGTACCGAGAGGATAGGGTTGAGCCAGGGACCCCTCCCTAGGTAGGTCCCTGAAACCTCGAGTGCCTAACATTTCTTCTGGCGGGGCTGCTTATCAGCCCTCGCTTGGTCTTCACATGATTCCCTTGCATATTCTCTCGTTTTCCCCAACGTCACATGTGGGGCCGTTCATGAAGAATTAACAGACCTAGTTAAGTTAAAAGAGGAGAAATCGTCTTACTAATATTTTATTCTTTCAGTCTCAACCAGACTGAAGAATTGCGGATGCTCTAAAAGATGACATTTGTCAAAAAAAAATATAATTCAATTATAGTGTTTAAGAACATTCAAGCTTTTTCAACTATCCTTGTTCATAATTCAACGTGATTACGTTGCCCACCATGTTTAATTCATCCATTCAACTGAATCTATTTCTAGTTAGATACAAAGAAAACTAATATCACGCATATTGTGACGAAATAAGAAATGATTATTAAATTTTAATAGTTCTGTACCTTGCAAAGCAAATAACGAGAAAATAATAACTTGGACAGGATAAAAACTATAAGGAAGTACAGTAGATATACTCTTTCTACAACGTCTAAAGGCCTAACTAAGCTCCTCTTGCAATGGATATACATCTAGAACTCAGCTTCCTCTGCAAAATTATAAGACCATTCATAAATACAGAGCATAAACTAAACAAAAACTTCGCCTAAAGTATGCACAATGCTTCACTATCCTGAAGGAGACTTCTGATTTTATCGATCTACGAAGTAGAAATTGCAATGAAGTGAAGGACTTACCCTCAACACCATCGTCCATGTTAAAATCGTCTTCATCGTCATCAAAATCAATGTTCTGGATATGAAACGGAGATAGTGATGTCAAAATTCAGCATTATCTAGGTCTGTTTCATTTTCTAGTTGATTATGTAAATTGTACTTTCAACAATGAAATGGAACAACAAGATCACATAAGAGAGAATAAAAATAACAGATGTTTGTATCAAATGCAACCAAATAGTATAGTATAGTATAATCAAATGTGAAGTTTTACCTGATTGTAATCTCCGTCATCGCTGAATTCTTCGTCACCTTCTTTTGGTTTATCATCATCGTCGTCCTCATCATCTTCCTTTTCGCTATCATCACCACCCTCCCCCTTTTTTTTTCCACTCCCATCTCCAGCCTATTAAACCACAAAACACCCTCAGGTAACAGCAAAAAACTGACATGCCCAATGTTATGCAATTTTATGGTTGATATGCTAAGAGAATAAACAAGTTCCATTTTGAGAAGTTCTTGAGAGTCTGTTGTAACGACAATTAACCAAATAATTGAAGAAAATAGTCACATAAAATGGAACAGAAATGATTTACCTTCTTTTCAAGTGCCTCAAGCCGTTCCATATCTGTCACACACAAAAAACTACTAGTCAGTCCGATTCAACAAGAACAGACTTGACTTGCAACACTCAACACCTTCAAAAAACAGCCTTCAACAATTTTAACATGAGACTCAACAAATGAGAAAAGTAGCTTCTAATAGTTGGTCACACAAAGTTCATATAAGGATAATACTATAAATGACTCTTCGATAAAAAAGGAAACATGAGACGTGCAAATTAATTGAAACCATCAAGGGGGTCTTCTGTGCAAGCTATAAACAAGAGCAACTGAGAATTCCTGAATGATAGAGATATCAAAGAAGTTTTGTCCCACAAAAAAGGTAAAGGAATAGTCATAATATGATCTGCTTTCGTGATCTACACTTGAACAAATAACTTTAACTATGAATCCTGAACTTCAACCAAAGAATCATGTTTTATAGACTACGATTTGGTGTGAACGTGATTTACGCTATAAACCGAGACATTCGTGGAGGAAAGTTGAAAAGATAACAATGTTTTCTACAATATCAAACCTTTCAGTGGATTCCATCTCACTCTTTTCCTGCTTCGGACCTCCTGCGAACCTGAAAATCCATTGCCATTAGCAACACTGAAGTATAGAAAATATGATCCAGACTATCAGGCTCAAGTCTTAACAAGTTTTTCTAAATGCAAACCTGCAAGTAGTACTCGAGGAAAATTAGAAGATGTAAGCTGTAGAATTTGATACATTGAATCACGTTGAGATGCTGTTTTCTTTTTGTTTTTGTCAGAATATCTTTCTATCTCTGAGCTATTGGTTTGGCCACCTGACACCATACGGGATAAGTTTAAAAAAAATTCTCATTATAATAAATGAAACATAAACCTAATATTTTGCCACTCAGCATCTTAAAGTAAATATTAAGTACCAGATAGACCCAAAGCATGAAATCTGACAAAGAAGAACTAATATTCCCTACTATAAATTGTACAAGTCACAAGACTAATAAAAAAACTGTGGCATATATGTCAGCAGCAACATGGATGACAATCATCACCGTTTAACAGCTAGCGCTATATATTTTCACAGGCAGTAGGTAATCCTTAGATCGGGGTGAACTCGCTTTGGAATTAATCTTATTTAGTTCAAGCCAAGCTGATTTTTTTCATTAGAAAAGTATACAGTCCCAAGATGTTGTCTTTCCTTTTCCTCAGTGATGAAGGTCGCCTTAAGATATACCTATCTGTAATCTGTCCCACATCTTTCAAGTTCGGTATGTGTAGTTGCAATAGCATTTTCTAGATATTGAGGGAAACTAACCAGTTTCTGCTACAGTTGACTATGATACTAATGGTTGAAAAAAATAAAACTTAAAGAACTACTGAAGTCATTCGATCTTACCATTATTAGTCTCCTCGAGGTAATAAGCAGAGGATTTCCAAAAGTTTTCCCACTTCAAACTCATAGAGACTAACGGTTTTTCCTCTTTCACAGCTTTGATATCCGGCAATTCTGTGTCCTACAAATCGCACAAAAAATTTTAAATAGAGCAACACACAGTGAAACGGCTTTCATGGCAATACATTACACTACAAATTTAGCTACCAACAGAATGTGTTATAACCTTAACAAAGTGTCAAAATCATAGCAACACAAAAAACTGAAGAAATAATGAAGATCAACAAACTGCATTGATTCAATGAAGATCAATTTGATGCTAGAAAGCAACAATTACATCCATGAAAACATCATTTCATGCACACAAAAAAGAATTAGAGAGCCATGGCCAACCAAGAATATGCTAACATTCTAGAAACTCTCACAAATCATAACAATTACCATATACAGAAAATCAGTCATTACAAGCCTCACTATGAACAAAGAAAACAAAAGACACACTCCAAATCAGAAGCAGCAGCACAGTCAGAGCTGAAACTAATGATTAAACTTAGCTCACGGAGATATCAATTAAACAAGTAGGTCTCACCGGAAAGAGAAGAAAAGGCTTCGGAGCAACGTAGTGAGCACCTCCGCCACCCCACCCACCGCGACCGCGACCGCCGCGACCACCGCCACGCCCTCCCCTAAACGCCATATACAACCTGAAATTGGTAATAAAATGAATCGTCTCTCAACTAGCCGGAGAGACGGCAACGATCAACGCTCTCTTCTTCGCCGGGACGACGGGGATAGAAGAAGGTTCAGGGAGGGTTTCGGCCACTGTTTCTGAAAGGAAAGGAAAATTAAAAATAAAAATAAAAATAAAACAGCAACGATATTGGGTCAAAACTGCAAAGCCCAAGTTAAATTGGTAAAAGCAGGCCCATATAGAAGGGCCTTGCTGTACTGCGAAAGGAACAATCTAATTCGGGGGTAGATTAGGTCACGTTAGATTGATTGGGCTTTAGTGATAAGCGGATATTGGTATTGGGCCGGTTTGGGCTGAATTGGATTAGGTTTATTTGGGCTTCAAATTACAATCAGGTCCGAAAATTGATTCAGTTAGCATTATGGTTGACTTGGGCTACCATGTCAGCCAATTCATTCCCTTTTGAAATTGAAGAAAATGGAATTTAGTTGGTTCTGAGCTGCACAATGAAACATGTGAATATATAGAGTTCATAAGTAAAAAATTGGCTGATTCCCAAGCGTGGTAATTTGTTTATGGATATGATTTTCTAAGTGAAATTAATATATACAATTCATAAAGGAACTTTTTTCCCGATCTAGATTTAATACTTTGCATTAGAATCGGTCATGTTCTGTATTGTTCAATCGTTATCATGATTACGAAGGTACCATGGTCTTCATTCAGTTATCAGTTCTGTTCTTCTTTTTCTCGCTAGCTTTAATTTGGATCCTATAGTTTTTATTTTATATCATTGCATAGATTCTTGGTTTACATTACCATCTACCCATAAATACATTTTAGTTACATTGTTTAGGGTATATTTTACCAACTTTCGTATACAAGATACAACTGAAAGCTATCTATTGTGATGTGATCAATTAGGATTTAACTAAATGAAATTTCCCCTTTGCAATGAAGTAATTTAAGCCTTTGCTAGCTCGAATCTCTCCATGAGAAGAAAATTATCAATTCTTGTAAGTTGCACAAGTACTGTAAAGATCAACAAGGTAATGAAGAATGCACAAAATCTTGCTTGCATAGGTGTTTGAGTTTGATGTGATTTCCGGATCAGAGTTTGAATAGCACTGACTGTATTGAAATCTTAATCTTTCAGAAACATAGAACAAGGAAACTCTTATTACAATTGCAAACTTGAAGACATAACTAGTACGAAAACGAAACAACAGAGGAAGGTGTTTCTTTTCGCTAACTGGCGATTGGTTAATCATCTTCATGGAGATGTGATAGAACGGCTTTGAATTCTTGTTGATCTTCTCACCGGAGTTGCCACCACCACCACCTCCGCATTCTCTTTCCCACCACCACTCTTCTTCTTCCTCACCATTTTCTTCTCCGCTGTGAAGCTTAAATTGTTCTTGCTTGATGACTCAGACATCTCTGACCTCACTGGAACTGAGCCTGAGCCTGAGTAGTTGCTGCTTGGGCTCTTCTTTTGGTCTTCTTCAATTCCTGGTCTTCTCTTTTCTGTAGAACAGTTTCTCATGGAAACACTAGTGTTGCTCACCACAAACTCACTCAGCATCTGAATTCTCGGTGCATTCCTCCTATGATTCATCAAATCCTCTTCTTTAATTGATTGGATTGATTGTGAAGCATTCTTCAAAGAACCCACTTGAACAATTTGCTCTTCCTTCTTCTCCTCTGCATCCTCCATGGGAACTGCTACTACAGAGCTTTGTTTTTCTGCTGTTTCTGGCTCAGGAGAATGCTTGATGATCAAACCGTCTTTTACTGTATCAGTTCTTCTCTTCCTATTCAGATGAAGAGAACCCATTACCAGAGATGCAACAATTAAGCTAAATCCAATGGCGGCGCCTATCAGAATCGATGATTCGGATTGTAAAAATCTCTCCTTTATATCAAGGAGAACCCCTGCAGCCAAATTTTCATTTCTTTTTTCCATTTGAGTCTCAACCACCTCTTCTTCATCTCTAGCTTCTTCCTCACGGCTAACTTCTTGCTTCATTACAACCTCAACCTCTGCACCAGAAACATCCAAGGAGGCATCAGATACTATGTTACTACCATCATAAGACATTACAGGTGTCTCATGATCCTGGAAAGAGTGCATGATCTCTTCAGCTTCTCTATCCAGCAACTCTGAATCTTCAGCTATATTAGCCTCTTCATTTTCAGAAGAATCATCTGCATCTCCAGTGGTACCTTCTTTCAGCTCTTCTTCATCTCTAGCTTCTTCCTTATTGCTAACTTCTTGCTTCATCACAACCTCAACCTCTGGACCAGAAACATCCAAGGAGGCATCAGATACTATGTTACTACTACCATCATAAGACATCACAAGTGTCTCATGATCCTGGAAAGAGTGCATGATCTCTTCAGCCTCTCTATCCAGCAACTCTGAATCTTCAGCTACATTTGCCTCTTCATTTTCAGAAGAACCATCTACATCTCCAGTGGTACCTTGTTCCAGCTCTTCTTCTTTCAAGTCATCACCCAAACTGTAAGCTGGAACTTTCTCTTCATCTTCAACAGCCACTGTAGCATCTTTACAGACCCACAACACTTCAGAGTGCCCAAACATCTCTTCTACCTCAGACCCTTCAAGGTTCTTCACAGCCTCAGTTATCATATCTTGAATCCTCTCAAACCCATCTTTCATATCCCAAACTGTTTGCAAAGCAGGTGTTTGGGAGTTCATGGAAGATGTGTATGAGGTACACAATGCCAAAACAACAAACAACATAAAAGACTTCAACACCCCTCTCAAAACCCAATTACCCCTCTCTTCCTCATCCTCATCTTCATCAATTTCATTCTCAATCTCTTGCTCCAAAGAGATTTCTTCCTCTTCCTCATCTTCTTCAATTTCATCCTCAATCTCTTTCTCCAAAGAAGTTTCTTCCCAAGAACCTTCCTCGCCAACCGCCATCTGGAGATCAGAACTGCTGCTACCAGAACCAGACCCATCTTTTTCAAGGTTAAGAAGGATCTGGCGGCGCCTATTTGGTTGGTACCGGAGGAATCTTGGCCTGGGGGATAGGTAATTCGTCAATGGGTCATAAGGCCGAGAGGAAGAATCGGCCACAAACCCATTTAGCTCATCTTCAGAATCTGCAAAAGTAGCAGTGGGGTCAAATTTTTGGGGCTTCTCGGTATTGGAGAGAATGGGATCGGAGGCTTCGTTTCTCTCCGCCAATATTTTCTTTCTCGAAGCAAAAGCCTTTGGAACGCCAGGTTTGGCTTTATTTGGACTCTGCCGGCCGGAACCCATTTTCCGATTAGTCGGATCGTTCTCATCTGCACCAGTCAAGGTACAAATTTCTCAGTTAACATCTTAAAGTTTGAATCTTTATCCCACCAAAACCAGAGGAAAAGAATCAAGAACCAAATTGAAGAGAGAGACTTACCAGATGGTGAGGCTTGTGGGGTCGCAGATCGCCTGGAAGGCGACGACGAGAAGCTACTTTTATCCGAAAAGTCCATTCCTTTGACCTTTTTTTTGCTTTAGGCTGTCAATGGTGGTCGAGAACAGAAAGGAACGATGCTTTTTTTGCACAACAGTTTTTGGAATTTGGTTGAGCAACAAAACTCTAATCTCTGGTAGCGATTGTATCGTGAAACTGAGATAATGTTACCGTTGCCTGATGGATATATAGTAATAATTTCAAATTTTTGAATTACTTCGCTTTCCTGACCGTTGTAGTGTCAGCAACCTAACGGCACAAAATTGCATGTGACTGGGTTGAGCTGTGCCCAGTGGCCCAATAGCCCGGATTGGGCCTTTCATTCCCTACTCATCACGTATCTGACACGTCAAAATATAGGAATATTCAGAAAAAAAGTGTATTCATTTTTTTAAAATAACTACCATTTGTAATCTGTATAAAAATTATGATTTTACCCTGCATTTGTCTTCTTTTTTTTTTTTTTTTTGCAATTTGTATAAAATGACGGTTTTACTCTAAGAATTTATATTTTAAAAATAATAAGTAAAAAATAAGAACCAAAGAATAAGAACTTTAAAGAATATGAAATTTTGGAATTTTTTTTTTGTTTGATAATTATTTTTAAAATTTCTTTTCAAGGGTGAAATTGTAATTTTAAAACAAATTTTACAAAAAAAAGCAGCACAAAGACAAGTTCATACAATTTTTTTGCAATTATCAAATAAGAGGGCTACATACTGCAAAAAGTGAATACTCGGGTTACTTTGCAATTATCCCTTAAATATATTTCAACACATTGCATGACACTTGGGGATTCCTGGCACCTAAGTGAAGACAAATAAATCAGGGTACGTCCAATGAACCGAGTTTGATTTTAATTTCACTTGAAAAAAGCTCAAGTTTTATGACATGGTTCTGCAGCAGTAAAATCTCCTGCCAGTCCTCATACAACAATTACATGCTATCATGCATACAGCTTTTGGACAACACTGGTCCTCTAAGCCTAACCTTGTGACTTGCGACTACTCTTCTCCTCGATACCCGACTTTGAAAATCTCTGTCGCAGGATCTGCAGAACCTCTTCCGCCGTTACACCTTTCAGAGCAAGTAGAACCATCGAGTGATACAGAACATCTGCCATCTCTGAGGCTGCCCGTGACTTATCCTCCTCCTCCTCCAGTGTTCGGCATAACTCATCAGCCTCTTCCCTGCAAACTTAAAAGACCTTCAATTCATATTTATTTATTTTTCTATTTAAACTAGCAAAATTGCATCTGTTAACAATTAAGATCGATACAGATTATTTCTGGTTTTACCTGATTTTAGAGCACAGCAAGGCATGATCAGATAATAGTCGTTTTGTCCAAGAGGGTTTCCCATTTTGTGGTGCATCTAACTCCGCTCTGCGCTGGTAGATTGTAGATTCTAAGGAGTACAAAGTTGTTAAACTCAATCTACTCCCTTCAACCTGCCACAGTAGAAATGCATTTTCATCATCAGTGACGACACCAATGTCTGTTCCATAGTCTTGCAAATCAACTGCATAGAATACAAACCTGATTTAATTCATCAGATACCGATGAATAGTAGCAAGTTTCAGAACCCGTGTGGCAGGTTGGCCCGTCAGGTGTTCCAAGGTAAATTATCTGAGAAATAGTTCTGAGTTCAATTCAGTACAAACAATAACCAAATCCAATAAACAAGAGCATGTAAATTGCAAGTTATCATCAACATACAGAATCACGGTCACAGTCAATAAAGATGTCGTGCACATTGATGAAGTTATTCGAAGTCTCTCCTTTTGTCCATAATGTTGATCGTGAGCGGCTGTAGAACGTTGCCTTTCGGGAGGAAATGGTTTTAGCCAGCGCCTCCCTGTTCACAAACCCTTGCATCAAGATGGCTCCCGTGTCCACATTTTGAGCTATTGCCACAGCCAAGCCTTTGTCATCCCACTTTACACTATCTAACAATGACTCAACCTGAAAGTATCCTTATTAGTATCAAAGATTATATTGCAATCCATGGGGAAAACCAGAGACTAAGAAACCAGGTACACTGATGCATAACCAGAAAACCATGAGCGAAATGCATTCACGGTCCACAAAGCCTTGCAACAATCTATGGAGCATAACCGTACCCCATTGTAACTATTAAACCATTGCATCCCAACTGTGACTACAAAATTGAGTTTGGTCAACTAAATCTAATTCAAGTACTTAATTGCTGCAAGCTCCAATTGCCATTCCAAGTGCTAAAGTGCATTCAGAATTTCAATTGTTTTCTTCCTCCTCCCTAAACACCAGACACTATATTTTCCCAAACTAAAAGCTCCAAACTGAACTTCATTTGCCACAATTACAATCAACAGAATTAAATTATGGCAATAAACTAGAGCAGCTCAAAACATTAAATTCCAAATTACATTTCAATTCTTATACACAAAACAACCATCAAAGCAAAAACAATGCAAGAAAAAAAATCCAAAAGCTTCCCCATTTTTCAGATACCCAATTGAAACAAGCTCATCAACCGAAAGCCCAAAACGATACCTGCGCTGAAGTTTCATCTGCAGAGAGCTGCTTCCCGATTGCCCGGCACTCGAGCTTGTGCTGTCTCAGCGTAAAGTTGTTCCTTTCCAGCTTCAGCAATGGCGTCGATCTGGAGTTCCGGGTTTGCCCAAAGAAGACTGATCTCAGAGGAATTGAAAAGGAAGAGATTCGAGAGTTTGAATTCTTCGATAACCCGGGACTGCCAATGGTTTCAATCTGAATCATTGATGAAGCCATTAGCTATGATTTTCCGAGAAAATGATTTGTAAATGACAATTCACATAAACCCTAGAATTTGAAGAGGAATAAGAGAGCAGTTTTGTTTTGCGCTTTTTTTATTCCTAATGGGACAAGGTCCAATTTCCAAAACTTTAAAGCCCATATTGTAAAAGTCCTTTCAAAATAATGACCGCATTACATTAATCTGTAAAGCCCAAGATCGTTGTGGATAGTAGGGTGTTCTAAAAAATCCGTTACATCCATTAATTTGTCTAATAAAATCCATCAATTTTTTTATGGGCGGCTATTGGATCCAATAAATACCAATCGACACCCATATGAACAATAAAAACTCATCCTCAGATCATATTCTCAAACATAAAGTCGATGGGACAAATTATCATCGCCAAAATTTTCCAAATATCCCCGTATTACCATTTTCTTAAGGAAAGAAATATATTAATAATGAAATCCACAATTGAGAGACCGTGTTGTCGTAACCAGGCTATAGATATTGAACTGGAAATCCAAGCAAAAGAAACATACATTGAAAGAGAAAAGAGTGATAACAACATTCTTCATTACAGCACTCAGTTATACTCCTATGAGTCCTATCAACCTGGAAGGCGACCTTCCAAGTAGCAAATTGTAGGGGCAACGACGGTAGGCTTGGTGCACTATGCACCTATCAAGACTTCAACGGATATGTTCAAGTACACTATGCAGTCACTTGATAACCCATCTTCTCAAATCCTCTCGAGTAGTTGTGAAGCCTTTTTTGTGTTGTTACGTTCCGAATAGGCAGAAGATTGCCAAACGGGTACGACGTGGAAACTATGCCACCCTTTGTCCGGTACAATGAGAGCATTTGAACTCCAACTACCAATTTCTCCTTCTCTCATGAAGAGGGGTGAGGGAGCACACCTCCCCTTGCCTGAATGATTACTAGCTCCACTGTGCCCATTTTCTCCAACTGGTACTTTGGTCGTCCCAACCCACTAGATCGGGTTCTAGGCTCTTCCCCAAAGAGCATGGATTTCTTCTATTCTCGAGGCCCCGCGCATTCGTTCCCGACTCTCCCTTTCTCCATTTGACATTAGGAATCACACCACATGGAAGGGGGAGTGGTTGGATAAATGGTGGAAGTAGATCATCACGCTCTCGACTGACATTAGGTATCACACTACGTAGTTCTCTGATCCGTAATAGGCCAGCTTGGGCTCGGGCCCCCTCCTTTGGGCTTGAGGTTATCGGCCTAGTTGGATCGCTACCCCTCATCGTAGGTTTTTTCGTGCCCTTAAAGCCATTAGTTCCCATAACGACTGGTCGCCATGTTGTCCACTAACCAGCGGCTTTCCCGTGAATAGGACACAGCTTCGCACTAGGTGCATGATATAGCCATAGAACATGCAGTGATTCATGATCCTTTTTTAGCAGAACTCGGCCTCTAGGAGGTCTTCTGATGCAGAGTGCGTAGCGGAAAGGAGGAGTAATTTATCGAACTCGTTGATTCTTAGAGAATACCCCAAGAAAGATAGATATCAAATTCGTTGATTCAACAGAATACCGAAAGAGATAGGTTGAGTAGAAACTCGTTTTTGTGTTTATTAATCAAAATCTCTGAATTACAATGAAAGCTATCAAGTGCTTATAGAGAAAACTAAAACCCCAAAGTCCTAGTTATATGCCTTACTACTCGCTTCT
>JAYMTN010001978.1:0-11795 GCA_036897425.1 Erodium trifolium
AATAAGTTTTCCGTAGACACATGACTACCTTTATGAATTTCCACGTGTCACCGTTGTACAAAATGGACAAAAACCATAAAAAAAAAAAATTGTCATGTGCCCTACATGTAAGTTAAAAAAAATTATAACGGTTAGTCACACTCAAATCTAATAACGTATACACATTTTTCACTTGGCTACACTAACTTTTGGTAATGCCTTTAGGAGCCACTAAAGTTCATGAAATATGGAACATAAAAAAATCTGCTAGTCTAACTCCAGTTTACTATTCATTATTCTAAAATGTCCTCAAAATTGTAACCCTAAAATGAAATCCCTAGCCCCAAAAAATAACATTTCAAAATAAATAAAATATCTAATTTATTTTTTTATAATATTTATAAAATTTGATTTTTAAAATATTTATTCAAAACAAAAATAATCAACCAAAACTAAATATTAATTTTGAAAAATTATAATTATAAAATCTAAATAATAATTTTTGAATATTTATTAAAAAATCAAGTTCGTCTTCCTCCCTGGAACTCCGACATCATCTGCTGGGAGATACCAATGACTACTTGATCCGTCCTTGAAGGTTTCGGAAACAGGCGCCTATAAATCTTGTGAATAACGGTTACTTCGACGTCGAGGAACAAAACCAGAGCAGAGATGGGAAGATCGATTTCTTCAAGGGAAAACGAAGGCGAAAAGAGGAACAACCAAGATGTCGCTGTTTGATTCCTGATCAATGATCTCGCCCTATCAACCATTGGGCTGACATTGGCATTTAGGGAGGACAGACATGCGGACACCTATGAAAGGATAAAATGGGAATCACCAAGACATCAACAACGAATCAAAAGCATGACCGCAAACCTCAAGGTCCCTCCGGATCCCGATCTCCCGAGCCCATACCGGCTTAACCCAACCGTCGAAACCATGCCGAAACCCACACTGTCGAGTCCACACAAATTGCGCCAGAGTTCCAATGAGAAAGACAAGCTTGCCTTTTTTTAACAATTGTTTAAAAATAATAATTTAGAATTTTTCAAAATTAATGTTTAGTTTAGTTAGTTATTTATTGTTTTAAATAAATTTTTGAAAAATCGGATTTTATAAATATTATAAAGAATTAAATCAGATTTTTAAATTTTGAATTTGAAAATTTATTTTTAGGGTTGGGGTTTAGGATTACAACTTTTAGGGCATTTTTGTCATTCACACACAGATTTTCTAACGTCACAATTTTGGAAACTTTAGTGACCCCCAAAGACATTACCAAAAATAGTGTAGTTAAGTGAAAAATGTGTATACATTAGTACAGTGGAGTGTAATCAACCCATTTTATAATATCCCAAAACTACTCATTTCCATCCTTTAACTTTCTGATTTCAACATGATCAACTGGAAAATTTTGAGAATGGAATCAAATTGAAATCGGAAGAATGGAGCATGAGAATGAGTACTTTTGGGATATTTTAAAACTCATACTCATGTGTAATTCATGTGACAAAGACAATGAAATTTTGATGGTTTCCATCAACCCTCTTAAGAGTTTGTAATATGACCACATACTAGTGTAAAAAGGTGGATGCATCAAAAATAGGAGAGGCATTACCTTAATCAACTCTAAAACACTCTTTGAGGCGGAGAAATGGAGATAGCCTCCCAACATCTCGATACCCTCTCCAGTTTTGCTAGGAATGAGATTACCACCAAACATAAGCAGCGCATAATCTGAAATGTTTGTGGAGTCCCGGATGTAGATGCTAGTGGTTTTCACTTTTTCGCTGTAAACCATATAAGGCAGTGGGAAGAGATGCACCCCGGCATTTACAGATGCAGGATGCAGGTCCACCTTTCCAACTTCCTTTGTATAGAATGCCGTTCTCTTTCCTCTTCTTTTGCACTGCACAACATTTGGGTAAAGCCCAGCACAAAGGATGGCGCTTACCATCTCTAAATCGTCACTGTACTGGTTGTAAGCCTGCAAGCATAGAATCCGTTAACACTGTGAATCTCCAAGGAAAAGATAGTTTATAAGGATAATCTCACTCAGCTATCCTTAGGTATGTACCTTTCTCAATCAATTATACTTAAGTTTTTGACAACCTCATCCGAGAAAGTGAGACTAAAACAACTTAGGGGTATAGTTCACAGATAAAGGTGCATAATTAAGGGTAGCAGAGCGAGATTTTCCCTAGATTACATAGTAGCCAACAGACACAATGCAACCACTTATTCGGTGATTTCAGAGGCGATGGAGAAAATCATTTTCGCAAAAGAGCTTACACTAGGTCCTTTGGATTTGTCTACAAATCCTATGTTTGATAGTAGATCTACAAACTGGATTCTCATATCATCCATCATCTTCAAGGTCACGGGGGACAAGAAGTTGTCCCAACAGAACGCCCTTTCATTTCCGTTACGTTTTGCAGCCTTCCATCCTTCATAAGCTTTAAGGAGTGCTATGTGATCGCTGCATAGAAAGGAAAAAAAGGCAGATTTTCACCTACACATCAAATGGAAGTCGGCAAAATTTGTACTATGAAACACAACAAAGTCTGAGGACCCAACCTGCAAGAATCACCAGCAAAGGATCTTTTCGCTGCATCAGCTTCTTCTTTCCTGCTTATTGGAAGAACAAATGGGTCCCGATGTGCCAAAGCAGCTGCAATTGTCAATGCCGGGTTGAGGCATTGATAGATAGATCCCATGAGAAGCATCTTTCCAATGTTTGGGTCTAAAGGTAGAGTGCAGAGATGGCGACCTGTTTGCATAATACATTTAGAAAACAGAAAACATCCTTATGTTTGTTTTGGATAAAAAGCAACATAGCCGCAGTGTTACATACCAAGTGGAGTAAGTTCTTCCATGTCATCTAAGGCTCCAATTGTTTTAAGAAGTTCAATTGCATTTTGGACAGATAGAGGATCAGGTGGCTGAAGAGCCTTGGACAAAAAGGAAGCCACGGTTCCAAGCTGCAAACTTTTTATGTGCAGGCAAAGCTCCTGCAATGGTGTTCTGAGAATTTCAGGTAGTTGATACTGGAGCATAGCATCATGGATCATCTTAGGATAGAGTTTGTAACAAACTCCAGGTTGCACACGCCCAGCACGACCTCGTCTCTGAAACAAAAAGTGTGAGAGCGTTACTACCACATGTTTAAAATATTGACCATAACGTTCAATTGAATATTGAAGTGTAATGTTACAAAGTGAGTACCTGATGAGCCGAAGCTTTTGAAATCCATGATGGCAGCAGACAAGCCAGCTTATTTAGAGCATCATAACTAGTCTCCTTTGCCTTCCCACAGTCTATGACATACACTACATCATCTATGGTGATACTACTCTCAGCAATGTTTGTTGCTAGCACAATTTTCCTGAAAGAGTAAAGTGAGCACAATTAATATACAAAAAAATAGAACAAAAAGTTCAAAACCTTTTTAACTAGACATAGTATTCTGTCAAAACCACCATGTCATGGACAAAAAGGGTCGATGAACACAACTATTGTAACTCCAAAAGGTGCCATGATAAGTAAGCACACTAAATCGCATCTTTATCAGCAAGAGAGAAATATTATATTTCAGCAGCAGGATGCAAAATTTATCTCAGCAATAGTAGGCACCCGAACTCTGCAGAAGCCTGCGACTGCCATAATCAATCGACTTAAAAACAACATTTATGGATCAAGGAAGAGCTAACCCTGTGCGATGGTTTCACAACTTGTTATCAGATACTCCTCTGTCATAAGATAATAACCATTAAATGGAACAATATCACTTTTCACCGTAAACAATGGGATTGCATCTTATTACTGGATGTTCCATATGCATATGTGTGTAAACAACGGGAAATAGGCAACTCTTGATTGAAGCCTATCGACAAGGTTATTTGGCTCACAAGCTTATATGTGTACGCATACTGAATTACAATGAGAAATTAAATTTCATTACATAAATATTTTGGAAGAACGGGATCAAGAAAGCAAAAACTCAAGTTAGAAGCAAATTTTTATTATGAATTCCAAATGAGCAAGTAGTTCAACCACCGCGGCTAACTAGCCAAAAAAAAAAACTTGCCTCTTGTTAGGAGGAGGACGATCAAATATTTCACGTTGATTTATCGTAGGCATTGAACCATGTAGAGGAAGCACTGAAAACTTGCTGGGATCCCCAAGAAAGTTATTTCCCTTGAGCTTGTCAAGTAGCTTAGAAATATCATCCCAGCCAGTGAGGAAAACAAGAATTGCTCCATCACCTTCATGGCGACAAATGTATTCAATTGTTGCTTCTACCTGAATTTTAATAAACATGCAGCAGACAACCCAACCATAATTACATCACAGCTATAAGTTGCAAATAAGGACATCACACAGTAAGATGAAGTGAAAGAAAAAAAGAAAATTAGATAGTTTCATGCCCTAAAGGAGAAAAATAGAAACATTGCATGTATGAGAAATTGAGATGAGACATACACCACCAAAAATTGAATTGTCTTCAGCTCAAACTGAAGAGTATTTTATATTACCTCGATAAAACCTTCCACGTCAGTACAACAAGATTAACGCCTAATTGGTTAGTGTGTCCTACACCAGTACACATTACTACGATGCATATATGTAACATGAGAAGAATATGAAAACAAATGGTCAGACAACATTTCATACATTTACCATGGATAAAAGGCTCAGGGGTACACAATTGAAAACAATGAACATAATCTAAGTACTGACGCAAAAGTCAAACGAATCACTTATGTTTCCTCTGAGCAGGAAAGAAAAGGCTCATTTCTGGTATTAGAATTCATTAATGAACATTTAATATGTACCATAAATACATACCAGGCCAAGATCTAGCTGTACACCAGACCAAGCTTCAAGGGAGCGTCTTGTATTTGCGCTGTAACTTTTGTAGTGCGCATCTATATCAACATCCTGAGAAAAACAATATTTCAGTAAGATCAGAATACCAAAAAATAGCAGAAATTAGTAAGCCAAATAGCGTATCCTTTTTACGTTCAAATGCATCAAGAGCATCGTAGGACTACAGTACGTGAAGGAGGTAATATGCAACAATATGAAAGTCATTAGGAAAGTTTAAGGCAGCCTAAATGGTTTAACTGATCCTCCCCAACTATAAGACTTTATTCATGAAAGGAATTGTCTGACCATAGTTGAACAAACTATACACTAGCGACCCCCTACTTTCATCTCTGAGCTTGTATCATTCTAATCAACTTATACAAGAGCAAGCAAAAACTGTAGGTCTATTTGTGTCCGCTTTGAACACAGAAATGAATAATAACGTAGACCCCGAATGAACATGTAAGGACATACATACAATATAGGGAAATGATTCAATTTAGTCCTAAGTTCCGGTGTTTTGTTCCAATTTAATCTTAATTTTGGACAAACTAGAACAAAATCATGCCAAACCTTATAGACTAAATTGGAACGAAACAGATAACTTCAGGAGTAATTTGGAACATAATGGATAAACTTGGGACTAAAATGAAACAAATTGCTGGAACTTAGTACTAAATTGTAACATTTCCCAACATGTGATAAAATTCTAGGTCTGAGAGATAGTTTATTAGAGTTTATACAAGCTATCTCCCACTACTAGTTTCCAAATTTGCAAACAGATCACATGCAGCAGCAGCAAACCTGGGAAAACATTGCCTCAGGATTTGCCGTATAACCTGTCCTCTTGTTCCCTAGAAAGACCAAAACAAGTTTGGTATAAAAGTAGTTGATTCAGCCTCCGCATTTATGGAAATTATTTAGCAGTGTTCTGAACCAAAAATTATGGTAAAAACAGTAATTTACTTTCAACAGACATTTCTTTTCATATACTGATTGCAGCTTGAAGGGTAAGACACTTAGTTATCAGACAACAGTGTGAAACAATGGTATCAACTTTTAGTGAATACTTAGGGAAACTAAGCATACCTCAAATAGTTCGGTTAATGGATCTTTCTTAGACTCTTGCTGTCTCCTCTTGCTCCTTGAATTTCCTTGATAGTTGTCAAACTCTGATTTGATAGCATATCGTGTTTTCTCCAAGATGTCTTCTAGAAAAAATTCAGCCACAGGAAAAGTCAATCCCTGCCAATTGTAAACAATGGGTAAATATAAAATATAAACCCAAAGGCTCTAAGACGTGCATCAAACTTAAAAATAAAAAATAAAATAAAAAACAGCAATACCGGTATATGTATAGTCGGGGCATTGCTAAAGTATTTGGAGAACAAATCTGCATTAATTGTAGCACTCATGAGAATCACGCGCAGATCCGGACGTCGAGGAAGAAGGTCACGCAAAATGATTAACAGGAAGTCCTCATTCATCCCTCTTTCATGGATCTCATCCACTAGCAGATAGGTCACACCAGTAAGATTAGGATCTCGAACCTGTAATTCAACATAAATAGAGGAAAACAAGAAAGAGGGGATGTCACAAGCTGTACATAAGAAGTCATAATCATCAATGCTTATTATGGGAAACAATCATTACCATAAAAATATACATCAAAAGACATTATCTTTGGAGCATCTTAAGATATTAATCACTTTGAACTTCACAAAAGAACTCTGCCTATACAGTTTACACAGACGCATATTTAAGATATTATGGATTTTATCAATCAAACAACAGCTACAGATCAGGCAATGCTAAAAGGAGAGCATTGATTCTCAAGATAAAGGACAAATAACAAATAAAAAAGGCTACATTGAAGGTACAAGCTCCTGCCGGCCACAAATGAGGAGAGATAAGGAAAAGTCTTTTACCAATTGCCTAAGTAGTATCCCTGTAGTGCAAAAGAGCAGCCTTGTTTGAGCAGAACGCTTTTCTTCTAGGCGTATTTGATAACCAACAGTTTCACCCAGATTCTCTCCTCTTTCAGATGATATGCGAGATGCAACAGATATGGCAGATATACGACGGGGTTGAGTGCATATGATGCTGCAATCAGCACCGCGCAGAGCCGCTATCTCCTCTTCAAGAATGAATTGAGGAAGCTGTGTAGTTTTACCACAACCTGTCTCTCCTGAAACAACCAATACCTGCATGCCAAGCAGAACTAATTAAATTATGGTACACATGCAAGCACCTTCAAAGGCAATTATAACAATCTAGTCTAGAAGGAAAAACTGTCCTATTTCTTAGTGCAGGAGAAATACCATTAACATAAACATCGAAGACAGACAAAATAGAAAGTTCTTGACAATGACACCCGATCATTATATCTACTCAAATAAGAAATCTATTACCACCTCAATTGAGTGAAAATAGAAACTGCTTTAGAGAAATCCAACTTTGTGGTGCATGACCATTTACCTCATATTACTTATTAGTTAATACACAATTCACTAACATATAAGTCTTCCCATCACTGAAAAAATATGGCCCTTCTCAGATATACTCCAGCTTGAAGTTTGAATGAAGATAAAAAAGACCAAGTATAGACTGTAGCTATGTATAGTTGACGTTCAACCTATGTATGACATGTGAACTACATGCAATCATGTTATGCTGATACTACAGAAGATGCATCAGTTACAAAGTATCAAGGTAATGATTACATTTTTTTTCTTTTCATTGGTAGAGGTAAAGTGCTACAAATATCATGATGAAAAAATCTTCTGAACAAGCTCTTACATACAGCAATTTGAAACTTAATTTAAGTAGGAATCTTTTTTAACCTGATTGTTTGCAACAGCCTTCAGAAACTCAGACTTGACCTTAAAGGCAGGGAGCTTTTCCCTGAATGACAGCATAGCTCTCACTGTATCTCTTTCCTGCCAGTAAGTAATCAATCTAGCATGAGAAATGTCTACCTTTAATAAATTCATAACAAATTTAAAGCACTTATAAAACAAACATATTCATTTTGGTGCATATATACTAACATGAAATTTGACATTATATTAAAATCAGCATTTGCACCTTCATTTTTTCTTGTCTTTGCTTTAGTTCAAGACTGAGTCTCTCATTGGCAGAATCAGTCTTCCTTACAGACTCAGGTTGTCGCACATTTGAACCAGCTGATGATTGCTGGGCTACCCGAGCATATGAAGTAGAAGTAGCATTAGAAGGTGCTGCCCCTTGTGAGCTATCCAAGAGATTTCCAATTTTCCTTTCAACTTCGGTAGACATTCGAATCTGTAGGGAGATCAAAACTAACATAATTTAACTTTATATGATTGTGATGTACCTAGTACAGACATTGAGATTGGGTAGGCAATTAGAACCTCATTTTGTGTAGATCCGTGTCTTTCGTCAAGATCAGCTCGGTAGTCTGGCAAAGGGACTTTGCTAACTACAAGTGCCTTGCCTTTATTATATGCATGGCTTTCTTCCCCAAATACAATAACAACAAAATTTAAGTTAGATGGAAAAACTACTTGCAGACCCTTTATAGCTGACACAGTAACTGTGCATCAGATATAATTGCTATTCTAGTATCCACACACACTTACAAGTGAAGTCCTAATTGATAAGCCATGTCAGACAGGCTTTGCTGGTCCGCACGACTATAGTTGCGCCTGATTACCAGCTCTTGATCTCCACTTTTTTTCATCACTTCCATCTTACCCCACCATTCATTCTCATCGAGAACTTCCATCTGAATAGAATCAAATCCATTTTAACACACGGAATTAGTATCGGAAATAACAGGTAATTTCCTCATGTCTGTGTGAAAGGGTTCCAAATTGTGGACAGTCAGAATAAACTGACTTACAACTGAACAAAAAAATATGTTTTCAGTGAATTTTCCTTCACTATTACATTACCACTTCTATTAAATACAGCATTTCATGAATGTATCTAAACCTTAAAGTAAAAGAGAAGCCAAACATGCTTTCTTGGATGGCTAAAAATTAGGTGAAACAACAAAAATGTATCCCAATGTAAACATCCTCACTCAGCTAAAACCTAAAACATCTATGAAACTCAATTAACTTAAACTTTTCACATTCCTGAAACAAAATCAAAACAAGACATGAACTTCGATACACATACAGTATAATTGGCGAAGCTGCAGTTGAATAAAACACCGAAGAAATCATAAACGAGAACACGGTGGAAGAGCTAATAAGAGCAATACCTCCTCTGCTTTCTGTCTCAAACGCTCCGCTCGCCAGACAGGGTCCCACCATCGCTGCTCGCCTCCGCCGCGTCCTCCCCCCCGACGTCCCCCGCCGCGGCCGCCGCCGCGACGGCCTCCCTGGAAGTTGGGACGGTAGGCCATGACAGATGTGGAGATCTGTACCCGGGGCGGGAAGGTTCTGGAAGGGGGAAACAGTTGTTTGGAGAGAGCGGAGCAGTAATGGTACTTTGTACCGAGTGAGCGCGCGTGCGTCGAACACATGGACTGCACCCCCAGAGAAGGAGACGTAATCTTTATAGGTTCCATAGTTGGAACACAAATAAGGGCATCATCATCACTCGGCAATTGTGTCTACATTTTTTTGAACTTCATTTATAAAAAAAACTAACAAATGTTTTTTTATGAATAAATGCTTTTATTAAACTATTCACAAAGAATGGGCCTCTATGACGAGTCAATAAACTGACATATTCACTGAATGCTTAACAAACTCGATACGGATATCAACAAGTATAGATAATAGACTAATACAATCTGAAATAATTAAGTCTAACGGTGATTGAAAAAAACATCCCTTGTGAAGCAGAACCGCCACAGTTTTGTTGTCACTACGGATATGACCCATCTGATTTGTCTTAAGCCAGACTTAAGCGTTCGGAATCCCCATCGTTTCCACTATAGTAGGGTGTAGAGCCCCTCCTATAAGTCGAGTGTGAACCCCGAGAACCATCCCGTCCGATCCCCGACATATCATCCCCAAGCCACTTTGCCCTGTATCGACAATTATTGAGCCATCGACCTCAACTGCCACCTCCCCCTCCCTCGGCTTTACCTAATTCACCGTCGTGGGGGTCATCCAATCAGGTAGATGGGGTAGTTCCTTCCGCTCTTGAGCAATAAGCCACACATTATGGCCTTCTCACGTCATGTTACTACTTATTTAGTTGACCGCACCTCAACATTCCATACACAGTCATTTCTTCGCCTCCAAAGCTCCCACGAAACACTAGCCCTCACTACAACATCCTTTGGATCACCTCTTTTTATCCATACCCCCCACCAAGTCCGAAAAGACATATCTGGTTGCCTCATAAGAGGATCCCCCTATCGTTGCCACACCTACCGAGCTATGGGGCAAAGTACCAATGCATGCATCTCATCTTCCCTCTCATGTCCACACATCAAGCAGACTTCAATAATGTTCACTCGTCTCCTCCGCAAGTTACAAGCTACTGGAAGACAATCGATGAACACTGTTATAGGAAGGTCACGATTTTTGGTTGATTTCAAACTGCCCACAAACTTGACCAGTATTCCATATCCTCCTCGCTTTGAACTTGGTTTCGAGATGTCTGGACATGTTTGTACGCCGACTTGACCAAGTGGCATCCCTTCTCCTCCAAATTCCAGAACCAAGTGTCTTGTGATTGTGTGTATCCAAGTTGTAAGCTCATTGTACCCCTTCCTCTACCAGGCACGATATCAATTTTTCCAAATTCCACGCCCTCTACCCTATCGTCAATAAGTCCTAAACTCGTTTGTTCTCCATGCATGTGCGTAAAATACCCATGTATGGATCATCCCCTGGGAACCGCGGCTAATCTACACCCTCGAGTTTGCCACAAATGCAATTAGGTGTATTGGGTCAAGGTTCTAATAATCAGCGCCTAACCACAACATAAGTCGATTTTTCGAAACTTAGCAGTAAGAACTTGTCGATGTTATGTCAAATTTGTAGATTTGGAATTGCTCTCTCGTTACAATAGCCATCGAAGATTAAAGAACCTTCATGCCCCACCTGATCGTGAAATAGTTAGTCAACGAACTAACGACCTATCCCCCATTGCCATAAAATATTTTCCGTCACCAACTTGCTCCCCCCGATCCTTCATCACAAACATATTCTCTACGATCCACCAATTTCGTGCTCCATATGGACTGGAAAAAAAATGTTCCTTGTGACCCTCAAGTCGTCATTGATAAGGCGAGGTAGAGAAGACAACGAAGTCATGAAAGATGCCAATTTGGAAAATCCACGCAATCAACGTGTTATGAAGAGGTTTGGAAATTGGGGAAATATATCAGAAAAGTTGTTGCTCCTCTATGCCCCATCAAGCTCGTTGGTCAATGTTGCGCTGATCATTGTCAATCTCTCAGGCCCTAGATTTCACGTGTATAAGAGTAACGATAAGAGGAAGACAAAGAGAAGAAGAAAAAATTGGCTAAAAATATACGTTTTTTAATCATAATAGTAATTTTGCATATTTTTTAAAAAATTAAGGTTGTTCGTATTATGAAACATGATTAAGTCCTAGAGAGAGGCTCCACCTTCTCCCTAGGAACACTTCCAAACCATAAACTCGCCGCTCCCCGCTCCTTTAGCTTTCTCCGGTGATGTTTGTGGCTTTTGGCCATGGACGTCGTCGGATCCCTTCACCTCTTCTTCTCTCTTCCCCTTATTACTTATCTTCCGTTCACCCTTCTTCTCCCCCAAATCTTTCCATTTCAGATTTGCGACCTCGTTCTTCCTACCGACCTCCCCTGTCTTTTCGACGCCCCTCTTTATCCATGGGATCTCTTCCCATGGTGGTCGTCGGATTTTGGCGCTGGCCACCGGCGCGGTGGCGGTCGTCCGCCATCTGAGAGGCGTGGTTCTTGTTAGGTTCGGTGCTGCTCCTCCTTGGTAATAATT
>JAYMTN010001979.1:0-11794 GCA_036897425.1 Erodium trifolium
CAGCTGCACAGGTTCGTAGGACACGGTCGCTTCACTATTTCCACATAGCTCATCTTCCCGCCATTCTATCCCTTCAATAACCAAAACCCTAAATCCCCAAATTTTGTTGCTACTTTCAGAAATGGGCATCAAAGACCTGCTCAGGTTCATGAAACCTTACATCGAACCCATTCATATCAAAAAATACGCCGGCAAGCGGGTGAGTCTTCGCACAATTTCATCTGATTCAGATCTGATTTTGATTATTTTCAACGTAGCTCCGTCGATTAGTCCAAAATAATATTTTATTGGATCTATTTGCAGGTGGGTATCGATGCTTATTCATGGCTTCACAAAGGAGGTCAATTTCTTAACTTTTTTTATGCCGTTGTTGGTGTTTTTGTTTTTGGGTGGAAGTAAAAATTGGATTTTTTTTTGTTTGTTTTTGTTTTTCAGCTTATTCTTGTAATATGGAGCTTTGTCTCAATTCCGACGGGGACAAGAAATTGCAATACTTGAAATATTGTATGCACAGAATCAATCTGCTCCGTCACTACAAGATAACCCCTGTGGTTGTTTTTGATGGTGGAAATTTGCCTTGTAAAGCTGCTACTGAGCAGCAACGGTGTATGTATGTATCATCACAGTTTTTTTTCCCTGAACCATTTGATTTATAGAACACCATGTATGTGATTTACTTATGCTTACATGCATTTTGTTATTCCAGGAAAAGAACAGCTAATCGGGAATTGGCGATGGCCAAGCTTGAAGAAGGCAATGTCAATGCTGCATCGGAGCTATTTCAGGTATTCACTATTCTCATGTTCCTTATTTCTGCTGGTTCAATGCTTTACTGTATTGTAATGCAATGCTACTGACATAAGCTTATTGGAGACTGATTTGTTGATTAATCTAAACTATTCAACCGTTAGCATCTGTTTACGTTAGTTGATTAATTTGCCTATAGTTTTAGTGGATGAGTTAGTTGACAGGCATTAAACTGAACTGTCCTATTTGCATTACTAGTCTAGTATGCAACTCTGGTTTGAGTTCTTAGGTGAAATACTTTGGGATACTTTGTGATATGTAAACAAAGACTAAAGGTTTCAATCTGTTTCCTAGTTTGTGCCTATTTGCCTGCACTAACAAGGGAGTCGAAAGCGACTTACCTTTCCATATCCTCCAAATCTATATGTTTGCAAAACCCTTGTTTCTTACTCTCTCATGCTCTGATATTATTTAAGTTTGGATGAAGTATATGTATCAATATGGCATATTTGCTACTTGTACAATCCATCTTTAATGTTTCATTTTTTGGATTTTACGACAATTTAATATCATGGTATCTGTATCATGTTGTGTTCGTATCCATGTAGCTTAGCAGTCGTAATATTCCTAAGTCCCTCAGCTTTTCTAATTGCAATCTCATATGTGTTTCAGTATGTGAATTATTTCATTTTTCATGTAAACGGCAGCAATAGTTGGTTCTTTTCAAACACATTCAAACAAATATTCATGTACTTATATTGTTCCCATGTAGAGAGCAGTGAGCGTCACTCCATCCATGGCACATCAACTAATTCAGGTATTCATTTGACATTTCCTCAAGAAGCACTTGCAGCTATTAGTAACAGGAGTGATCAATTTTCACCAAAACTGCCGAGTACATAGGAAAAATGCTATTATTTCTCATTTACCCCAAAACCCAAGTCATGATCATCTCTAGATACTATCCTTGATTATTTTTAAATAAATGTGCTGGTAATCATTCAGATATTGAGATCAGAGAACATTGAATTTGTGGTTGCTCCATATGAGGCCGATGCACAGTTAGCTTACCTGTCCAGCCTTGAGATAGAAAATGGTGGAATTGTGGCTGTGATCACAGAGGACAGTGACCTAATGGCATACTGTTGCAAAGCTGTAAGAATTTTCACAAAACTTTGATATCAAGCAGATGTAGGTGTATCACTCCCCCATTTCATTATTTTTTATACACAATTTTAATCTTATTGGTGTTTCGTGTAACAGATTGTATTCAAGATGGACAAATTTGGAAATGGTGAAGAGATAATTATGAGCAATGCTTTCAGTTCTGTTGGATGTAGACCTTCCTTTCAGAACTTCAATAACGATTTATTCGCAGGTGATTTTTCCATGTGATTTCAAAGCTTGGGTTTGATATGTTTCTGCAAGACTTGGTCCTTGCTTTTGTTTTCATTTCTTCTGAATAAGTAATAGTTTTTTTTTTGGTATTTTGACAGGCATGTGTGTCTTGGCTGGCTGTGATTTCCTCCCATCAATTCCTGGAATTGGAATTGTGAGAGCACATTCCCATGTTTCCAAGTATAGAAACTTACACCGTGTAAGTGTATACTATATATACAATTTTTAATGTCAGCATAATTATCAAGGCTGCTAAGTGAAAATGTATAGCACTCTATACTTTCCACTCCTAACCAATTAACTAATCATGGAAAATATCTCACGGTAGAAGGTAGCAGGTTAAGCATCTTAACTATCAGAACTAAACTACTTGGTGATAACACTATTAACATTTCCTAGAGTATTAGATTCAATTAACAAATGTTTATTGGAACTTTAACGGCATTGTTAACAGCTTCAATATGTACAATTAGAGAATAAGAGACAAATGATGCAATGGTAATCCTCCATGACTGTCTACATGGAATAATAGTATGTATTTATCATGTACTATCTCAAGATTTTAAAATTGTGATCAAGTACTTAGTAAAATGGTGCAACACAGGTCCTGTCAGTTTTGAAAATAGAGAAAGGCAACCAAATGCCTGAAGACTACTCTAAATCTTTCGGGGAAGCAATTGCAGTTTTTCAGCATGCCCGAATGTAAGTAAGTTACAAACCAGACCTTTTCAATCATGCAATACCCAATCTCACTGTCCTTGTGCTTATTCTACAGTCTTCTTTTGACATTGTACAGATATGATGCTCAGACCAAGAGGCTCAAACACATGAAGCCCATTCCACAAGAGCTTATAGATTCTTTTGATGGAGACCTCGATTTCCTTGGACCGTATCCTTCACTTATCTAATCTTTATGTGTAGTGAGTGAGGTTGTCTATTCTGACACATATTTTTTCCTTAAACAACTGCAATTAGAGATGTCCTTCCATCAGTAGCTATTGCAATTGCTGAAGGAAACTTAGATCCAATAAACATGGTTGCTTTTGATCATTCTGTCACTCCTATCTCCATTCCCAGCAAAACTTTTGATCAGTTCGTCAGACCCAAGAGCCCTAAGGTATCTGCAACAGAGAGCTGCTTTATGGTCATCTCCTCCCATAAGGGCATCACAAAGAATGTTACAGGTAATTTAATTTGTTTCTAAATAGCAATGTGCATGATGATAGCTAATATGCATTCTCATTACGATCATCTAAACTATATTTGGCTGAAATATGTTGGTTTGGGTTCGCTGTTTTTGCAGTTACCAAACAAGAACAAGCTTCGAATGAGAGCAAGTATCTCAATGAAGCAGCCACGCTAGAGAAAATGATATTACCATCAAAGATTCACAAGACACAGGAAATTACAGTGATTCATGATGACCTCCCCCTGAAGGTTCCTGACAACAACCCCTTCAAGAGAAAAAAAGTTGAAGAAAACCGCTTTGAGCACTCAGAACCCATTTCAACACAAGTTTCAGCAGTGACTAACAAAATTGATCTGGACATACTGTGTATGACTCCTGATAGTGTTTCATTGGAAATTCTTGAAGACTATGAGCTTGAGAAAGGGAGTGAAAATGAGATATGCTTGAATCAGGAGAGTCCATTGCCAGTGGTGACTAAGGAAGAAAATTCAGAGCTGTACATTACCATCAGCTCACAAGACAGTATAGACTCCAGGCCTAAAAGAACAGCAGGTGGGAAAAGAATAGCTGGAGTGAAAGGAAAAAAAGGTGAGAAGTCGAACAAAAGGAATGGAAAGACTTCAGAGAGTAATAGTAAGTGCACTAATACGATCTTGAACTTCTTTTCTCGCGTGTAATGTAGATTTTCAAATATTCGTTGATCATGATTTATTTCCTGATTATGGGATTGACTTAGCTACTTGGATAGAAGAAATCATTGTAGAGGAACCATTCTTTCTACGATTTGAAGCTCTGTTTACTTGAGCAGTATGATTCCAAGATACATGAATGACACACAGATTGTTATGAAATGAAGTAATTATAAAATTTGTTGACCAAAGGGTTATAGTTTGAAAATCTGTTGTGTTTGGGTTTCTTGCAAACACTCTTTTTAGCTCCTGAACTTTCTAACGAAACTCGAGATCATATCATGTTGAAAATAGATGTATACTCTGGGGAAAAAGAGAATAAAAAACAATAAGAAAGTAACTGATCAATTGAAAAACTTTTGAGAAAGAAGATGAAAGATGTTTGAGTGAAATTGATTGTTAATGAAACAAGATAGACATACTGTTTTAATCATCAAAACATTATATAATTATGTTTTTTTTAAGATAACGAACTAAAAAATTCTTTAATTTTGTTAAATCTATTTTATTATTTTCATTTGAATGCTTTCTTATTTGTAATATTATGTTATTGGCTTAATTTCAATGGAGACATATAATCATTTTTCATAAACAAGTACAAACCTATGTAACATGTCTTGAACTGAGATTATGATTATTGAGATGATGTTAAAAAGAATATAGATTATTTTAAAGTCTTTGAACACGATTACAACTAGAAAAGCTCAAACATTTTCAGTGATCTCAATTAGCTACAATTGAAATAGTATTTTCAACAACATTGAACATTAGCATATGTTAAGTATTACCAACAAATATAATTTCAAATTTAAAAGCCAATTGTTTTCTTGATACCCAAGTTTATTATGACAACACAAACAAGTTTCCAACCGCATAACCACACCAGTCTCTCTCATCACAAACTGAAATGAATCCAAGCTGTGAAAGTGTCATGATACAGACCAAACCGATGCTTACAATGATGTATTGCGCAAAAGGCTCGAACATGCTCACAATTACAGGATTACACTTTCTTCATCACACGAGGACTCCGAGCTGCCAAAACTTCATAATTCAACCAGAACTTTAGCTCCAAGTCAACCAGAAACACTTGTTCTTGGTGATATGATGCTAATCAAGTTGTGAAAGCTTTTGGTTGATTTCAAAAACAAACAAGACCAAATAGAAAATCACACCACTCTTGCCTCCATCATTGTGGGACTACCTTCCAAACACGAACACAAGCATCCTCACCAGAGCTCACCAAACTATGCTCATCTGTGAAAGCTAATCCATATACACCACCCAAGTGAGCTCCTTTGATGGTCATACGGCTTGATGGGGGCTTCCCAATTTCATATATGATGACACATGTGTCAAGTGACCCAGTAGCAACCATACGACTATCGGGAGACCAAGCCAAGCAGTTTATGCGGGCAGTGTGGTACAACATGTTCTTCAGTGTCACCTGAGAATGAGATACATATATCATGTATACATCAAATACAATGAGATTGTAATGAGTATGGATACATGAAGTTTGGTTCTAGCCTCATGCTCAGTAGATGTTACGTTTCTGCTCAACTGTTTCTGGGCACATGACATTGCTATTTGGCTTCATGAGGGCCCAACAATACTTATCTTTTAGATGTAAATGTTCTTTATTTATAATACACTATTAGAGAGGGAAGCTAAAGAGAAAAAACATGGACAATATCTATTTTAATTCCCAGGCAAAACTGAAAACCCTACTCATGATAAAAGAGCTTATCATGAAAGGCACATATATTTTGCAAATTGCAGCTAGAAGCATGCTATCTTCCCTACGTTTCTGAATATCTTAGTGTCAGCAATGAGTTTCTGATGCCTAGAGTTACGTTCCAATAGAAACCCCTTAAAAGTACGAATATATGATAATAACATGTACACCAGCCGATTATTACAAGTACACCAAATGACAATTACAAAAAATAAAAAAATCTATCATGTGTACTGAACTTGGAATTATCATTTGGGTTTTACTTTTTAGTAATTATCACGTGGCTTCATATAATCATCATGTGTTCATAGTTTGTATCCTACAGGGTGTTTGTATTTAATCCTCTCCCTCTGATGCTATATCAAAAAAGGAACAAATATTTGGGGTTAGGAAGGAGATCACACTACCTCTCGTGAAGCACGATCCCAAACAAAAGCTTCTCGGTTGACATCCCCAGATGCAAACATTGAAAAATCAGGGGAATAGCGAATGACACTAACAGCCCCACGGTGTTTCTCAAGGATTGCCTCTTCCACAAGAGTATCACCTGTTATAGAGTAGATATGCAGCTTACCATCTTCGCCACCTATGATGGCTTCACTTCCATCAGGAGAAATTGCAGAAGCTGTCACATTAAACCCAAGGTTAATGGTTGAGACAACTTTTGAGCCATGGAGTATGGCAACTCCTGAATCGGTTGAGACCAAGGCAAGTTCAGGGGAAAGAAGAGCAACACTCAAGTCCTTTGGTTGACTTCCGATATCGATGGAATTTGCATCCCCACATTGATCCCCAAGTATGGGAACTCTCCATATCTGATTATCAAGGAAAAGAACAGAAGGTTACAAATTATATATATAAGGGTTAATTACAGATAGCTATTGCATAATACTCGTCTTTTGCACATAACTATGCCCAACTTTAAAGCGTTATTTATAACTATCTAAACTTTCAAAAAATTGCACACAACTCTTTTTAGCCAAAAACAACAAAGGCCCTTGACCCTAATCTAAAAAAAATACCAGTTTCCCGTCTTTTTAATAGTTTTAGGTTTTAACGAGTCTTCTTACACCTACTCAGCGTTTTCTTCATCTAACCAAAATGTTTTTGGCTGTAATGAAGTCCTATTTGGGATTAAGGTCAAAGGCATTTTTGCCATTTAGCGAAAAAGAGCTATGTGCAATTTTGTAAAAGTTTGGGAGGCTGTAAATAACGTTTTAAAGGTGAGGACAATCATGTGCAAAAGACGTATAGTGGACAACAGCTATCAGCAGTTTACCCTATATATAGTGGGTGTATACTGATATTGCACATAATAATGGAATGCTAAAAGCAAGCTAGTAACCTTATTGTCAAATCCAGATGTAACAATCTCTTCTTCAACAGCAGCAAAACATTTGATTTGAGTATTCTCTTTCTTCTGTAATCTACCACTGTAGCCAATGCCTTGAATCCATTTGACTATTAAACCATCATAGCTACTGGACAATATAAGTTTTGGGTTGCCTTTAAGGACCGCAAGTGAAGTAACACTTTTCATATGCCCCGATAGCAATAGCGGAGTTTTGTCAAGATCGGTTGCTGAGAACACACTAATTGTGCCACCAAGAGAAATGGTGACAAGATGATCATTTAGCCAAAGACACCCAACTAGCATGTCATCCACTCCACCTGAGACAGGACTTGTCAATGTCTTCTTCAGCTTTCCATTACCATCCTCAGAAATCTCCCATACTTTTGCAGACTTGTCAGCAGAGACAGTCAGTACCTTACATGTCACCACAAAATATCAGCTTGAGAGAGAGAGAGGCCTTCTCATCATTACGTGAAGATCGATATTGGTCAATGATGTGTAACATAATATCAACTTGCACATTGAACATCGGTATATATTGACAACTTGTGCACAAAAAGTATCCAAATGTCATGAATTATGTCTTGTATAGCATTCCACTTTAGCTTAGCATTGCATGATAAGATAGTGAACAAAATAGATTTGCAATTTGATCCAACTGTGTCCCTACTAGTAGTTTCCACAGACCAAATATCTGGGATCTAGAGTAATACTAAATTATGAATAAACCTAACCAGCAAGCTAACAGTAACACTAAGCTTACCTGTTTACCATCTGAACTCCAGCTAACAGCATATATACTACCTTTGTGTCCATTTTCAGAGGACAGCTCTCCGATCTTCTCTCCAGTCTTCCCACAAAAAATTATACCCTTTTTATCAGAGCTCACACTGATGAATTTGCTGCCATCTGGAGAAAACCTTACACAGTTCACAAAATTTGAATGATCCCTGCAAAATCGGTATACAATCTTTATCATGAATCCTTACTGATATATGGAAATGACACAGTTCAAAGAACTTTAAACAGTCTCATTTCATACCATGTGAAAATCAGAGAGGTTTCTAAAGCTGAAGGATTTTTATTCAATATAGTATATACAGGACCTATTGCCTTCAATTGTCATAAGAACATCAAAAGTTGCCAGCTCAGTCTGTTATTCAGCACCCACCATCCATGGTTGAGATCACTTAAAATGAAAGATGTCCACGGGTACAACACCGACATAACTTTTTCGTTGAGCATTATAAACAGAATCATGAATAATGGTAATTGTAAACAAACCTTATGATTTTAAACTTGTAATACCTCCATTGGCCATTACAAATATGTTTGATGAATATGCATCATAAAAATGAAAACTTTTGTGCATGATTCCGCACTCAAAATATAATGTCATTGATGCCATTGCTACATTCTGCATGAACTTCAAATTTTCATGCTTTTTTTTTCTATTGTTATTTTCAGATAAATTATAGGAGAATGCAGGTGCTGCTAAACGTGCATAGTTTCAGAGTTCTAGAACTCAAACTTGTCTAAAAAAATGACAAGTAAATAAGTTGTACATAGTATAGATGTAAATAGTTTGTACATAGTACAGATAACTAACCTGCGAGATAGCTTAAATCTAAATGGTGGCCCTTCATAGTAGTTCACCAAAAAGTCTTCCCCACAAGTGACTATACGGAATGGCCTTGTTGGCTTGAATGCACAGCTCAAAACCCGTCTAGAATGGCCATCAAACTCCCCCACATTAGTGCCTGAGTCCCACCTATTATGAACATCATGAATGTTACTTAAATGAGCAACCATAGTAACATATAAAAGTTTTCATTAACATATTTCATGAATGTGGTAGACAAAGTAGTTATAGAAGCATAATAGCATTTTTTAATATCATAGTAACATGCATGCAAATGAATTTTCTTGGCATGTAATTGCTCAAGGCTAATATGATCACTAAAACTTTCACAGCAAATGACAACAGCAAGGATTATATCACTAATAAGATTAATCAGTCAACCTCTGAAAATTATTATCCACCCTTGAAACCCTTCTCTCGCAAGGCAATCCAACATCAAAAGTCCTCTCACACCACCTAGCTACTAGCATCCCACAAATCAATCACCATATTTCTTAAAAAGGGTAATAAGCTCCTCAGTCTGCTTTTCCTACTCCCTCCCCAAGTCAAAAATGGTTCTGCACCTTCTGCTAACTTAGGTATTGATGAACTTTCACGAGGATCATAATTGCATCATTTCCTAGTCTAATAATCGAACAGGGTAAGACATATAAGCATAAAGCAGAAATGAGCTGGAAGAATGGCTAGTGGATCCATAATCAAGAAATATTAAGATCCCTAGCCGAAACAATTATCAGCAAAAGCATTGAGGAAGCTAGGACAATCCTCGAGGCCAGGAGTCAGACCCATAATACAAATTTCAGACCCTATGATCTCTATCAATATATACATGGACCAATCTTTACCAGAACCAATCAAAATAAGAGCCATCAGTAACAAGTTTAAAGCTAAGTTTGACACAATGCCAAGCTTGGCTGTCTCGATATGGACCAATATTCACTACAATATACTATAAAAAATTCCATATGATGTGGATATGTTCACAGTGCATTGGCAATTTGGCATTTGATTCGAAAAAATTATCTTAATTTGAAGTGGGCTTTCTGTTTGAAAAGGAAATGGTAATAAAAAAAAAGAGATTTTTATGGAGAAAAATGTGCTAGATGCGTGAAAAGAGGAGCAATCAGTCAAAACAAAACCAAGTTAACAACTGGGTCATCCCCAATTATCTAATTCAAGCGAAACCTTAAAACCCCCAAAATCAAAAGTGTGTTTCCCCTTTCCGACTCATTTTCCCACCAATCAAACAGCAACGAATCCACACTGAAATCAAACCAGAACTCACATGAAAGCGCGAACCAACGACTTCCCCTTCCCGTCGCCGCAAGCCACGATACGCAAACCGTCCGGCGACCACTGCAGATCATCGATCCGACCCGTCAAAACCCGGAACTCTTTCTTGAGCACATGGTCGCCGCGCGAGCCCCAGATCCGCACCGTTCCCGATGCATCGGCGGACGCGACCCACTCGCCGTTGGGCGAGAACCGAGCTACGGTGGCCTGGTAGGCGTGCTCGCCGTAGACCGAGACCTCGAGCGGCCGATCGAGATTCAGAATGATCACCGATCTGCCATTGGTGTAGACGATTGAATTGGTTTTGGGATCCCCGGAAATCAAAATCCCCCGACCTCGCTCCGTCGAAGGCACGCACGCGTACGTCTCGGAAAGTTCCGGCATTTCTGCGGAATTGGATCCTGCGAATTCTAGGGAAGATGAAATGGGTCAAAGGTAAAGTAGAAAGAGTGAGGAATTTGAAGCTTTTGGTTTTTATATTTTCAGGATTTGGAATGTCTATATGTCTCTGTGTTACAGATTTTAATTACTTCCAATCAAGGGCTTGTTTATCTTAAATTAATATTTAATGTTCTTACAGATTCAGATGTTCTGGGTTTTCTGACTGAAGAAGATAGCTCATCGTTGCGTTGGGCCTGAAAATATGGGCCTGCAGATATTCGTATGAGTATCGGCTCACTATTTTCTTATGGGCTTGCAATTACCTGGTCTAGCTACTGGGCCGTGAACATTGTGTGAGTTGTCACTTGTCAATATCATTTCAACCAAAATAACCAGGGATATTTAATTGTTACGATCTTTTAGAAGACACGATTTGTTTTTGAAAAATTTGGAAATCCGCACGCATGGCCAATTTGATTGCTTTTTCATCATGCATAAAATTAGGTGGGGGCATTCGTCTGTGCTTAGAGTGAAGTCTTATATATCACTTCAAGTTTATGTAATTGTACAGTATATGTTTTGTTTGAAGATGTCGATCATGTTTAATATGTATATCGATAAATATTTGATGAGAATGAGCGTGTATGATGTTGATTTTTTTTTGTGCACGATAGATTTATGAACAACAGTTGAAGTGATATGTTAAATTCTATGCATGACATAAGTGGATTCTCATATCTCTCTTATTAATTGTTTGTTTGACAATTTATAAAGTAGTAACACCAAAAATACACTTAAGGGAAAATGACACATAACTCTCGCTGACTATCACGTTTTTTCACATCACCCCCTAACTATTTTTTTGTAACATTTAACCTCCATAACTTCGTTTATTTTTCACTTTAGTTAATTTTCTGTTTATTTGGATGGAAAATGACATGTGCAAAACACATGCCATTATTTTTTCAAGAAATACCCATATTACCCTTTTCTCTTAAACACTTCTACGACCCTAATTTCTCAAATCCCTACACAAACACATTTTGAAGCTCATACTCTCTCTTCTTCAAACACATATCTACTACCTCCATTTCCCCCACCTCGTCATACCAGATCCGACCATGGCGAAAACCACGGCGAGGAGATTTTGATTTTCAAATTTTAGAAATTACGATCTTATAGAATTTGAAATACCCTCCTCCATCCTCAAATTTTAATGGAAAAACATTAATGAAATTAAAAAATAGAAATCAAGATTTTCTAAAAATTAAAGTTAAAAAAATAAGTAAATACATAATTTCTGAAAAAAAAAGTATTAAGAAATTAGAAAACAATAATTAAACTGAAAAATTAATAAATAAAT
>JAYMTN010001980.1:0-11792 GCA_036897425.1 Erodium trifolium
CGACTGCTGATCGTGATTCAGATTCACGTGATAAGTGGAGACCGCGCCATAGACTGGAAGGTCATTCCAGCGGTCCAACTCCCTACCGTGCTGCACCAGGGTTTGCACTTGAAAGAGGAAAGACAGAGGGTGCAAATATAGGATTTGCTGCTGGACGAGGAAGATCTAATGGTGTTGGCAGGTCTTCTTCTGCGAGCACCATTGGTGTTGTTCATTTTGAGAAGAATGAAAGCATCCTTGGAAAACCAAGTGCAACCTCTGATGCTTTTTGTTATCCAAGGGGGAAGCTGCTTGATATATATCGTAAACAGAAGCTTGAACCATCATTTGCTGATAAGCCTCATGAGATGGAGGAGTTACCCCCTGTAACTCAAATAGGCTTAGTAGACCCGTTGGCTTTTGTTGCCCCTGATGCAGAAGAAGAGGTAATGACACGAAGAAATTATGTGATCACTTGTAACTGTCATATGCTGATTCTTGTGTGTGTTTTAAATTTTTTGGTTTGATTGCTTACATTTGCATTGTAATTGGAATGGTGATTACAAACAGGGTATTCTCAATGAGATATGGAAGGGAAGGATGACGAGTAGCGGGGTGGTTTACAATTCATTCAAAAAAGGGAGATCAACTGAAAATGCCGCAGGTGAATTAAATGCAGTTCACATAGCGAAAATTCCCTTTTACCGGCCTATATTTCCCGTTGGAACCTTCCAACCTATTTCTTTTTGTGTAGGTGTTGGAGATTTAGAATCGGCTGAGGGTAAACAAGATATCCTCCCATCACTTGGAACTGAAGAGTCTTTTGGCAACTCAACTGAGGTGGTAAAGGATGATGCATATCAAGCTGACACGGACTGTGCCTTGCGGAATTATGTTTCGCAAATCAGTGTAGCCGATGGTAAATGTTTACTTCATGTCTCGAGCAGCTACTTCTATGAATTATAATGGGTTTCAGTGTACTTCACTGAGAATGAATATATTTTGTTCCAGATGCCCAATACAGAGAAGGGGATAAAGCTAGTATGCTGGATTCAGATCAATTGAACACAACATCATCCAAGAGTAATGGTATTTCTGGGGGCAACACGATTGCTGGTGAAAATCTTCAGATGGACTCTTTATGCCAACATCCCCAGTTTGATGCGGTTGACAGCGGCACTGCTTTTGACCTCAGATCCAAGCTTCATGATGATCCTAGTTCTATGTATGTCCCATCCTCTGGTAGGGATGATGACAATGGAAATATTGATCATTTTGGAAGAACTGGTCATGGAAAAGAGTTAGATGGGCGTATCCTATTTGAGGAGTTAAGTTTGTTCTACCTTGACCCTCAAGGTGAGGTACAGGGACCATTTCTCGGTGTGGACATTCTATCATGGTTTGAACAAGGATTTTTTGGACTAGACTTGCCAGTCCGCCTAGCGGATGCTCCAGAAGCAACACCTTTCCTAGAATTGGGCGAGGTAATGCCACATTTGAAAGGTGGAGATGAGTTTGCCAATAGCTTCAATCCAAATTCTGATTCAGAACAATTTGGCTCTTCAAGAGGGAAGTTGGAGGCTAATGTGCCAACTTCTGCCGTTAATGACCTGTTCCAACCATTGTCTGAGTTTAGCAGCCATGGATCTCAGAATATTCAGTCAAGAATTCACGAACATGAATCTCCCTTGCAGCTGCCTAAATCTGATGGTCAGAGTTTTAATGATTTCATCTCACATGATGAAGGTCTTTTTTTTAAGCTCAACTTTATTTATTTATTAGATTTACTTTTCTTATATTTGTGTTAATAATTGCGCGAACCATGTTATCTCACTATACCCACTCTTAATCTTTTTTTTTTTTCTCTTTTCAGAGATTGTGTTTCCTGGAAGACCTGGAAGTAGTGGTTATCCAATTGGAAGATCTCATGGTAGTGTACATGATACTTCAAATAATCGTGCTGCACACTCTGCTCTCTCAAATGATCCAACAGAACCTGGAATGACACTAAATGATAGTAAGCTGCACCCTTTTGGACTGTTATGGTCTGAGCTTGAAAGCAGTCAAACAAAACCGAATCAGTCATCTGGTATGCCTTCCGGTGTGGGACAGGCTTCCCCTTTCGGTGCCATGGGTGATCAGATTCACGTTCCAGAGGCATGGCCTGATGTTTATAGGAAAAACAATCTCGCTGACAGCAACATGTACGAAGATGCCATGGGGCCCGCACGACATATGTCATGCATGGAACTGGAGTCTAACCGTTTCGATATAGCGGATCAGCTTCTGTCAAGGCAGGTTCAGCAACAGCAGCTCCAACAGCGAAATATGCTGTCTCCTCACATGCATTTGAACGATATCCACCCGCCTGTCCCTGATCTGGAACATTTTTTGACACTTCAGCTGCAACAGCAGAGGCAGCATCAACTCCAGCAACAGCAATTGCATCAGCAGCAGCAATTTAATCAGCAACAAAAGTTGTTGCAGGAGCAACAACAGCAATCTCAAGTTCGCCAGGCACTTCTTGAGCAGTTGATGCACACTCAGATGCACGATCCAGCCCCGGGGCAGTCCCATGTTGATCATATGAGAGCCAACAATGCTCTGGATCAAGCTTTGTTGGAGCAGCAACTTCGACTCGAACTTCAACAGCGTTCTCGACATGTTGATCCATCTATAGAGCAATTTATCCAAGCAAAATATGGTCAGGTACCTCCATCTCCACAAGAGCACCAAAGGGATTTGCTCGAGCTGATATCACGCGCGCAACACGCTCAAATGCAGCCGTTGGAGCAACAGATTCTTCAACAAGAACAACTTCAGGCAAGGCAGCAGCTTCTAATGGGTTTGAGGCAGAGGAATGATATAGAAGAAGACAGGCATATCGGGTCTGCGTGGCCACACGATGAAGCTGATCGGTTTTACAAGGGTCATTCCGGGGGTCACAGATCTCATTCATCAGGGTTCGGCCCACTAGATCCATATCAACAACAGTTGCGGCCATCTCACGATGAACAGCTGAATCACCTTGAGCGCAACCATTTATTACAGGAAAGAATTCGTCAAGGGTTGCATGATCCGGGGCCATTGCCTTTCGATCGGACAATGATGTCTTCTAATGCTGCTGGGATGAATCTAGATGTTGCAGAAGCCATGGCTCGGGTGCACGGTTTAGATAGGCAGGACTCAAGTTCACACTTGCAGTCTGGTGGTCCATTAGGAGCATTTTCTTCTGGTAGCCACCCTCATAATGCTCATAAACCTTTAGTTCCTAACCAATTTCATGTTTCACCCTTGGATACAATAGATAGCCGTTGGTCCGAGAGCAGTGAACAACTTAGAAATGATCGGATGGAGTCCCGGATGCAACTGTTTCATAGCATCTCTGAGCGACAGAAAAGGGAGTTAGAAACAAGTAGGATGGTGGATGATCAAAGTCTATGGATGTCAGAAGATTTCAATGATAATAAGTCAAAACAATTGTTGATGGAGTTGCTCCATCAGAAATCTCACCACCAGCCTACTGAGTCGCCAGACCACCTGTTCAGCCATCTTCCCGGCCGAGATAACTCCTTCGCTGTAGGGTCTTATGGTTCTAGTTCAGGTGAGCCGCCACAGCTCCATTCAGCTCATGAGCAGGTCAGGGAAAGCAGCGAAAAGTTGTCGTTTAGATCTGAATTTGGATCACTAGGCAAAGCTGAGTCATTCTTGTCTGGCATTAATATGACTGGTAAAGATTTCTCGGAGGTGGATGAGTTGAAATCTAGGTCCAAAGGTGATCCTTTGACGAAGACACAAGTTTTTGATAATCTAGAAAGCACAGATGATCAAACAGGATTGGCTGGTGGAGATGCTGCAATGAATGCTCCTACCAGACATTCATCACTTGGTATTACAACTGACCTCTTTATCTTTATTTTGGCGATCTTGCAGTCATTTTAAAATGATAATGTTTTTAATCTGCTACCAGGCGGGAATGCAGACTTCTACAATGACAAGATGGGATCTTCTAATTCGTACTCAGAGGAGATGCCTAAAGATCGGTAAGTTACTGAATATATCGTATTAAATCTGGGTAGCTGAATTCATATAATCTCTGTGGTACTTCGATCGTCTTAGAGCTTTCTATATTAGAATTCAGCATTTTAGTTTCTAAAATATATCTAGTAATTTTTTCACAATCCCTATTCCTCAATTATCTGCTAGTCTCCCACATAAGTTTGTTATCTGCTAATCTCCCACTGGCCGAGTTTGCAGTTCATGGCCTGTCATATCTCCTACTCCGGGGATCATTTTTGCTCTATTAACATCTCTGATTTCAAAGTGGACCCCAATTGTGTCTTACAACCAATTAAGCAATGGAACAAGGTTAATTGTTGTTGAAGTATGCTCTTTGATGAAGTCACGTGTGATCATTTATAGCATTTGGATCTTTCCTTAAAATTACAACTAAACTAGTCTTTATGTAAAGAGATGATGCATGTTCATTAACATATTATGTAACTCAGTTTCATTCCATTTTGGTTGCTAATAAGGTTATGTGCATAAAATGATTAGACAGTGCATCTCCCTTGCATTTTGTTTTTGTTTATGCTTTAAATGAATAGATAGTGCATCTCTCTTACTCAGTTTCAGTTTCATTTCTCAAATTTTTCTTACACAATCTTTATCATCCTCTGCAGTGTGCCCATAATTCTTTCAAAAGGACAAGATAATGTCCTGCTGCGACGCCCCCCAGTCTCACGAGCTTCATTATCTCAGGACGGATTATCAGAGCTAGTTTCTGATCCAGTTGCCAGAGGGAAGAACTCTTCCAGTGGTGCCTCGGAAGGTATGTTTTTTCTCCCCTCCTTCAACTTCTCTAAAGAATATAGAATAATATTCCACTCCACTCATTCCCAAACCAAGGTTCATGTTCGTTTTTTTTTTTTTGCAATAATTAAGTATTGATGGAGCTAATGGTCCACCTTTTTTTTACCATATCCCATGCGCCCCTCACTAGTTGAAGACTAATACAAAGACATTTTGATGATCCATACATTACCCGCTTTCTGGCATCTAGTTTAGGAGGCTATGTCTGTTATTATGGAACAGAAAAGTACTTGGCAAATCTTTCACTTCATTGTGTGTTGAGTGCCTGCATATAACTTGCGGCGAACTTAGAGTTGTGCCATTTACAGTGTTTTTATGCTGTATTCTCTATCAAACAGTAAGACAACTATTTTTTTGTAAAAAATGCAGGTGGAGTTGGGAGTACAGCCAACCAAGGTCCTAACCTTCCAGCATCTGGCAAGAAAGACATGCGATTCCGACGCAATCTGTCTTGCAGCGATTCAGACGTGGCAGAAACATCGTTTATAGACATGCTGAAGAGTAGCGCAAAGAAGACGGAGGGCCATGCAAGCGGAGCGGTGCCTGAAACAACAGACGGGAGCCAGGGGGGACGAAGCGGCAAAAAGAAGGGAAAGAAAGGTAGACAGATCGACCCTGCTCTACTCGGTTTCAAAGTCACCAGTAATCGGATCATGATGGGTGAGATACAGCGTGTAGATGATTATAGCTAGGTTGTCTCTGTACCATTTCATTTTCACTGCATAGATCTTTGTACAGATTTTGAAAGCTCGAGTGTAAAGATATTCAAAGCCATAAGTTCATTTTTTTCTAACTTCATGAATTTTGATTGGGTTAGAGACATAAGCTTGTACTGAGATAGATTAAATATTTTGAAATATACTGGTCCTGAATTTTACATGTTTCGGGACATTTTTAAATTACACATACTCCTTTACCAGTTCAGTTAACGGCGAACCGAACGGAGTATTCATATTCCTGTATCCTTTAGGAAAACAAAGGTTATTTCCGTCTTTTCGTATATTCGCAAACTCCTTTAGTGTACAAAAAAAAAGGAGTAGATAGTAAGTTACTACCTGCACTCACTCACCTCCCTTATCAAAATCTTTATCATTTCCATTCTTCTCTGCGTCAATGGCGGCTTCTTTTGCCACTCTGGTAAAACCCTAACCGCTCTCCGTTTGTTTCCCGAGAAAGTGGAACGTAATTCAGGCACTGAATGGGGCGCCCTTTGTTTGTTTCTCTTTGTTCAATTTCTAATTTTCTTCTTGCGTTATGCTCTACTGGCTTCGCAGTCTAATGTTGGCTCGCTCTCTGCTCCCCGAAGCATCCCGTGTGTCAAATCTGGGAGTGCCACATATTGTGCCGTCAAACCGAAGAGAACGTCACAGAGGTTCTTCTCCGGTTCGTCGCGTCTCGTGCATTTGACGTCTTCACCAACCTTCTCTTCTCGGAGACGTGCCGGTTTTAGCTCGGTCCGGGCCAGCGCTGAGGTGAGGAATTTTTTTTCTGCAATCATATGTCGTGGTGTCACTGTTGTTTGGTTACTGTGAAATCGTAGGAAAATATACCTTTTCCGCTGGGTTCTCACACAAAAATCAGGTTAAAATGCTGAGTTCTCATGTTTGGTTACAGATAATCCAGTGCTGCATATGGGTGATTTTCACATTTCTAGGGCATGAGATTAGATAAGGTTGGATTATGAGTATATCACATTTGATGTGTGCAAAGAAGTAAAAAAATGAAATAGAAACTATGTGAGTGTCAATAATTTGGGGATAAAGGGTGTCAGTTTAGTACCGTCATGTATTCAATTATAGTTGTCAATGAAGTTTACTTGTAATCAATTCTCTGTGCCGAAAAGTTGAGTGAGTATTGTCTAAAAAGTATCCATTTAGTTGATGTCTTCCTGAATTTAAATTATTGTTGTAAATGAAGTTAAGTTTCTGTGCAAAAAGGTTAGTTGATTGACTCTGTATTCTATAAATCTTGCCACAAGGACAATGAGTTACGCTCAAGAAGATTAAGGCCTAGATAAACTGGGAGCTGTTGACTGTGAGTGAATGGAAATTGATGTCTTATTTTATACTAACAACGTTTCAGGACGTCCCCCTGCAAGCAAAAGTGACCAACAAGGTGTATTTCGATATAAGCATCGGGAATCCAGTGGGTAAGCTTGCTGGAAGGGTTGTTATCGGGCTGTTTGGTGATGATGTGCCTCAAACCGCCGAAAACTTCCGTGCTCTTTGCACAGGTTGGGCTATGCATTTTTTTGTAGAAAATTTAGTTTAATTACCTTTTTTTGTTTGCTACGATCAAGCTGTATGTCTTTCTCGTTTTTATTTTTGTTTTTGAATCTTATCAGGAGAGAAGGGCTTTGGTTTCAAAGATTCTGCCTTCCATCGTGTCATCAAGGATTTCATGATTCAAGGTGGTGACTTTGACAAAGGCAATGTGAGTTATCTCCTCAAAATTTTCAGATTCTAGTGTTCATGTTCTATTTATCTTTTGTTAAATTGTTTTAGAATGATAACATTAGTGTCTTATATAGCTTTGGCTTGATATATCTGATTTGCTTATAAGTTGATTGTGCTTTGAGTTTAACATAAAACCCAATCAACCGACTCACATGTCATACCATTTTAATTTTGACTGTTCCATCATACGAAGGCACTATTTATTTGCCAACTCATATCGCAGTAGCTATGATACGTGAAATCCCATAATATGTACTTTATCATTGATTATTGAACCTGTAATTTTGCAAGAATTTCATTCAATTTAAAGCCAGCAATCCTTACGTGTCTTTATTTCATAGCATAACCATGTACAGTACAACCAATTCAGCTATTTTATTGGTTTTGTATGTCTGTTTTCTTATGTGAAGCTACTTATGTCAACTAATTTTCTCTTCTCTAATTTAAAAATGTTTGTAGGGAACTGGAGGTAAAAGTATATATGGCCGCACCTTTAAGGACGAGAACTTCAAGCGTAAGTCCCCACACTTGTGTTATTTTAAAACCCGCTAAAATAAGACTCCTGGATTTCTTTGGTTTGATGAAAATGGAAAAAATGCGAAAACATAGTGGTTAAGATATTGTTTGTTCATCGTAATTTCAATTGAAAACCGGACAGGTGTTTATGTACTAGCACAATACATAGCACTTCGTATTTATAAAACTATAATGCATATCATGGATTTGCCAACTTTATTACGAAAAATTGAACATTTTGCAGTGACCCATGTTGGCCCTGGAGTTGTTAGCATGGCAAATGCAGGACCTAACACTAATGGCAGCCAGTTCTTTATTTGCACTGTCAAGGTATGCTAGTCTCCACATCTTTCTCGTGTTGAATTATCAATATTTGCATTATGGTTTCATTCTAAATATATCAGGTCTATAATTAAGAAGTAATTGCATCCACTATTTTGTTATCTTTCCATATGGAATTTACTTTAATTTGTTTGCTTATGCAAAGTCGTTATTAATGAGAAATTAGAAATGCTTGTTTTCCCCGGTTCTTTTATATGTAAAAACATGATTAATGCTGATGAAAACTTGTTTCATATTCAAAGCAGAACCATATGATTCTGACCTGAATGATTTGTAAATTTATATATTCACCTGAGGATCAAAACATTGATAATCTGTAGGGTTCTAAATATCCCGAGATCTCCCCTTGATCGCGGTGATATCAAGGAAAATGGGACCAGCGATACCGATACCTGAAAACGTTGATAAATCACGGTCAACTCGGTCAACACGCTGATAATGAGATAAAACAGAATATTTTTAACCTTTTACTTATTTGCCTGATCAACCCACATAATCCAATCATTTCTCTCTCTTAGATTTGTTCTCTCAGACTTCATCTTTTAGGGTTTGAAGGTGTCCTCTTTTGTAAGATGAAGGGCAAATATGAACTTCTTTTGTAACTTGTTGCTAATATATGTATTATGTATATAATTATTTAAATATATATGAATATATATTAAATATAAAACGCGATTTACCGATATCATCCTGGTATTTCCCCGTTAAATTGAGATAACCTCAAAGGAGGCCTCGCCGATATTTCACCGCGACCGTTATTTAGAACTGTCTAGTATTCATCTTCATATGCAACCATAACCATTTGAAAAACAAAGTTGTTAAAACTCAGGTACATTCATTTTGCACAATACCCATTTCAATGATCATGACACTAACCCGCCCTCTTGGGTTGGTCTGGTGGTCAAAGAGCTCTCCCACCTCCTTGAGGTCGGAGGTTCGAATCCCAATGGGTACATCTGCTTTGGAGCAAGTGTGGGTAAAGGCTAGGTTAGGAATTAGACCGGGCTAGAGTAATATTTCCCTACTTTCTTACTGATACAAAAAAGAGCATAACACTAATCCAAGAGTCTCTTTCATTACAGACACCGTGGTTGGACCAGAGGCACGTCGTGTTCGGTCAAGTTTTGGAAGGCATGGACATTGTCAAGTTGATCGAGTCACAGGAGACAGACAGGGGCGACCGTCCTAGACAGAAGGTGGTCATTTTTGACTGTGGTGAGCTTCCTATGGTTTGAGATATGGGGATCACAATCTTTTTCAATAATCCGTGTTGCTCTCTTGTTCTTGGTAACGCTCTTGAACAATCTACTTTAGAGTTACAAGTTTTTCTGGTTACTTGTAGTACTCTTCAGGGTGAGGCTTGTTCAGTGTAGCTTTTGAGCATGATATGATTTATGAACCGGTCATCACTCGTTAATATATTATTGCTTTTAGGGTGATGCTCTTTCTAGTATGCCCTTCCATCTTTACCTTGTAGATAGCGGATTTGTTAAATGTTCGGTTCAAGTAGAGTCTTTATCGAGCTGTCTGAGTTTTATTCGTTAAATATTTGGGTTGAGTTCGTTATAATTGAGCCCAAGTTGAATTCAAGCTGAAGTTCTGTATCACCATTGAACCTCGAAACATTACCTTGGAGCAGCTTGAATTCAATTCATGGTTAACTATAACGAACTTGATCCGAATATTTAACAAAAAGTTCAGACAACTTATTGAGGTCAACCAAATGTTTAATAAATCTGCTCATTTTGAGTTCGATATATCAGTGAGTTGTTTCTTTTAAAATTTAATGAATATATGTATTCTGTTATATAATATAATTTTTAGTTTTGTTAAATGTTCGTGATAAAAAATAATCGATTTAGGTCGGATAAACTTTGAGTTTGTATATCTACTTTTGAGCCGATTGGTGCTTAATCATGTAAGTATTTAAGATTGTTTAAGGGTAATTATATTTTGTACCCCTTTTGAATTGGTAACATACCGTTAATACCTCAAGGTTATATGACGGTTAATAAAAGTTGTTACATTTTGGTACCCATTTTAAATTGAATACATAAGGGGTACTAAAGATGTGTTACCACTTGCCAATACATGAGGGGTGATAAAAGTAATTAAGCCTGTTTTATACCAAATAGAGATCTAGCAATAATTTTTCTTTTTCTCTGTGGGTCTCTTAATAAATTTGGGTTGAAATCATTTGCACCCGTCCTAAGTCGATAATCATATGGGCCAAATTTTGGGCTTATGATGGACCTGGGCTTGGGTTTTAGACAGGAATAATATTTGAATGTGGTTTAGGCTATTGAAAATAATTGTGTTTGATTTTTATTGATGTATGTGGATGAAATTAGGGGTAATCGAAATTTTGCACCCGCCCGAAGTCTATACTTAAACCAATTTTGGGCTTGTGATGGACTTGGGCTTGGGTTTTAGATGGGAATAATATTTTACTGTGTTTTGGGGCTTGCGATGGACTTAGGCTTGGGTTTTGGATAGGAATAATATTTGACTGTGCTTTTTCGCCATTGAAAATGATTGTGTTTGATATTTATTGATATATGTGGATGAAATTAAGGGTCACTGAAAATTAAGGACTGAAAAGTTTCGATGTGTTCAGGCCCAAATGTGAGTTCCAGCTGATTTGGTCGGTCTGATTAAAACAGATGATCGATCAATGACATGTTCGATCAAAAATAAAAATAATAATCTCTTGTCTGGATCAATGATAGATCCGAATAAAAATTGAAAAAAAAAACCCTCATAGGGGTTAATATAGGTGACCGAGAACGATAAAATGGTGATTTATGGATCGGTTAATTTTTTCGATAACAAGTCTGATTTACCGACCTTATACACAAGTATCTAAAATTCGTTAGGCGCTAATTAGGTGGTTAGGGCTTTTCAGGATTAATCTGGAATTAAACGGGATCAATTAATCAGATCGATCAACAAAAATATAACGTTTAGACGAACGCTTAAACAGAATCTCTGGTCAGAAATTTTAAAACAATGCTTATACACCTTTAGACACAAATACAATCTAGGTGAAAAGGTAATTGTATGTTCTTGTTGAGGTGTGATCTCATGTTGTCTCAACAAGACATAAAATAAAGCACAAGGAATCTATCATTTTCCTTCCCCATAACGTCTATGAATACCCACTTACCTTGTACCACACGTCATCTCAGTAAGCAAAAAGTCAAACGAAGTCTCGATTCTTCTCTTCAAAAAGCCAGAAAAGCAACCGTGCAGCAGTGATTGTAGGAATTGTAGTGGCCACATCACTGTAGAGAGATTTGCACATTTTCATGTGACTTCTGCAAAATTTTGACTCTTTTGGTTTTGGTGTAACTAAAAAGGAAGGTTAAATTTGAAATCCAAAAGAATCACACTGTCGATGTCAGAGCCCTTACTGTCTTGACAGTGACCACAAAATTTTAATGCCGTTGTAAATTACCATTTGGTGGTCCATTGTCTAATCTACCCTAGTTTACTCATTACAAACAGAAAAAAATTGCTTATATATAAGACCACTCATAGTAGAAGTAGAAAGAGTCCGTCGAATCGGTAGACTAAATCAGGATCGAAATCGGTAATTTCTACAATGGAGGTCGGATTAGTTGAATC
>JAYMTN010001981.1:0-11791 GCA_036897425.1 Erodium trifolium
ACATCTCAATCAGGGCACCCTTGCTCTCCGTTCTGTCTCCTCTGGCGATCAGATTGCAGATATCTTCACCAAGGCTTTAATCCCAGAGAAGTTCAGACTTTTAGTTGAAAAATTCAATTTGGACTCATTACCACCACTTGAGTTTGAGGGGGTGTTGTATATGCCCCAACCCATGTGACCCATTAGGATTAACATTCAGTTTATAAAACTCTAGTACTATATATACATGTACAATATATAGGTTTTATTCATCGAATAAAATACAATTACATAATGGTTATCTATGATCTATTTTAGGCAATTAAGTGAAAATCTTGAATAGTGACAAGCATGCACATTTAGTTCTCCCTCCATTTCCAGTAATGATAGAGCAGAAAGCTCAATGAACAACGATGATGCATAACATATCTCATCTCGATCCATCGTTACGTAGAAACAGAACCAGACACCGTACCAGAATATCTTCAACACAACACATGAAAAGAACACAAGAAACAGATACTTTCACATCTAAAATTAAGGAAGAAGCATGATCGATGAAATTCAAGCTCCGGGAGCAGCGTCCTTCACTTTACTCTGCAAGTACCCACCGTACTCCGTAGCGTAGTCCTTCACATGCGAAGCAGTGTCGTAAATCCGGCTGCGCGCGTAGTCCACACGCCGCGCCCCGGGAGGATTAAGCCCCTTGAGGTACCTATACAGCCACGACGAGGCGGCAACGACGGCGACCCCGAACCCGCACACGGAGAGGAACGCGGCGGCGGCGAGGAGGAAGATGGTGGCGAGAGGGACCCAGATGGGGCTGGAGAGGAGGATGAGGGGCATGAAGAGGACGAGGGCGAGGACGGCGGCGACGACAGTGAGGCCGGCGAGGAGGAGCAGGATGCTGCCGGAGACGGCGAGGGTTAATAGGCCGATGAGCTGGGTGGAGTTGGGGGATTGGTTGTGGAGCCTCAGTCTATGGTCTGGTGATGGTGAATATGGGTTCTGGTGGCGGTCGGCCATTTTTGATGGGTTTGAGGTTTGGGCCGGATCGGAGGAGAGAGTTAAGGGTGAAGGAGTTTTGGGGGAGGGACATGCAAGGGGACACGTGGAGGGGACACGTGCACTTTTCATGGAGATGTTTTGGTGTTTTTAATGTTGTTTCATGTCTGATTCACTGACTTTATAGTACTTGTCTCTCTGTCTTAATTGTGTGTGACGATTTATTGTGTGTTTTTATTCTTCAAAACCTGCAGCCTTGGGCAATATAATTATGTGGTGAATAGAGTTTGATAAATTAGTTTTGTCACGTGTATATTACTTGGTTGAAGATTGCTCGAGCTATTTGTAAGGAAAGTGTACGAGTGTACTTTCAGTCCCATGTATATATATTTGTATGTTTGATTTTCAAGTCTATTCGAGTTGTTAATACCAGTCTAATGTTTGTTTGGTATTCGAGTTGTGTTTATAGCAGTTTAACATATATCTGGTATCTGATATATAATGTTAAGAGCATATGTTGTGGGTCGATTATGTCATGTTGATTTACTTAATGAATTTTTTTCTCTCCCGTCGACAAATATGTCAACACACATATTCGATGAACTTCTTTCTCTCATATATTTTCTTCTTTTTTCTACTCTCGACCTTTCTTCTCCGAATATCTGGAGATTCGGATAAGAATCGATTGTTTGCCGTCGATCTCCGCACCGTTATAACCAAGAATCGATCCCGAATTTTCGTCAAATCGACCTCCCACACAACCGCTCTAAGTGGTACAAAAATTGAGAAAACTCACAACTATATGAGAGTGTCATTCATAGATAACATGAATTACGTTATCCACCAAACAAACCAAGCTATATCTATCATCGTACTGTGCTCTTAAAGCACATCTCAATGGAGTACGAAAATGGAGTGAATCACCCCCAAAATAGGGTTTTTGTAGTTTTGGGTGGTTCACTCTCTATTCTGGGATGAAGAATTCATCCTCCCGAGAATTCGACCTGGCCACTTGACACAAGTATTGGTTCAGTTTGTCAGGTTAAATCGTCACCAACATTTGGAAGAGTAGATAAATTGAAGACAGATTGTGACTATCCTCCCAAGTTTGCCTGACTACACCGATCAGTGCAACATACATTTTTCCATTGCCTCTTTAAGGAAAAAAAAGCTTGTGTAAGCAAGGTTGTAAAAAACGTTAGACGCTAATCGGCCGGGAAAGGGCCATAGGCGCTAGACGGGGATTAATCGGATGCTTATTTTATTATCATTTATTATATATAATATCAAAATTTGTATTATACTATATACAAATATTAATAATATCAACTATATTTTAAAACATAAGCATTCTACTAAACTAAAAGTATCCCTAGCATAATTTTATGGTTCATTTAGTTTGTAGAAGATAGAAATTGTTCTTTTTTAATTACGAATCTGACCCAACGCTTGACCGATCCACCCAATTAATCAGTCAGGCGGTGATTAATTGGTCGAATAGAGGATTAATCGGTCAAATTCAGCCCAAACGCCCTAGAGCGCCCTAAGAGGATAAATCGGATCGACAGAGTTCATTTCAACGCCTAGACGAGAATTTTTACAACACCGCGTGTAAGTATACAAAATAAATAAATTAATCATCCCTACAGTACACATTACTGATTGCACCCATTCACTACATCTGGGCCAGCCCATCTTGCCCAGTAGTACAACGGGAAAATATGTAATTCCATTTGGGCCAGCCCATGGGCTCCGAGAAAAAGTCCATTTCCTCCACCTAACTAGTCTACTAGAGTATAAGAAATCGGAGCAGAGTGCCTTTGCAAAGTAAACACAGGTTCGATCCGCTTCCGTTCATCATCTTCCCCTCGATTTGTTTTCGATTATATCCTTTTATAACACGTGAAAGATCTTATACTGTATTTTTCCCTTTTTGTTTATACTCTCAATTTTCCCAGTACCCAAACACTCCATTACGGTAATTTTCTGCTCTCACCCATGAAATTTAGAATGTTTATTTTTCACTATTTTTTTTGTAGTGTATTTTGAATGTGTTTGAATTGATAAGCATATTTGGTTAATTTCCCCTTAAAGAATAAAATTATTATCACCCTAGGTTTGCTTTTGAATTGGAGAGTCTTCAATGCCATTTCCTCAATTATGGGCGATAATTAGTTATTTCAGATCGCAATTTTGAAAACTGGGGCCAATGGATCTGATAATTTGAATGGAAGTGTGTTTTTGAGGAGCATTTTTTTTGGTGATCCATGAACCTTCTTCAGATTTTACTGTGTATTGTGTACGTGCAGGAATGGCGACGACGGCTTGTTTCATCATTGTCAGCAGAAATGACATCCCTGTATATGAAGCTGAAATCGGCTCTGTAGCTAAAGTATGATTTTTAGATTGTCTCTGTAGCTAAAATGTATTAAATTTGTGATTACAATCAACTCCTAGGGATAATTGTAAGAAAAGAGTACGGAGAGGTATTCATTTTTTGCAACTTCTAATCCTCTTCTTTGCGGATTGCAAAAACACCCGAACTTGTTTTTTTGTTGCAATTTGTATAAAATGACGATTTTACCCTTACCTATTATATTTTGAAAAAAAATAAGTAGAAAAATAAAAAATCTAGATTTTCATATCCCTTAATTTTCGTCCTCTTTGTTCTCTACAAAGAGTAAGAAATTGAAGACGGTTTGGATTTTTTGTTCTTTACATAATATTTTTAAAATATAATATGAGAGGGTAAAATCGTCACTTTGAAACAGATTTAAACAAAGTGCAACAAAAAGGCAAGTTCCGGACACTTCTTTGCAATTAACAAAGAAGGGGGCTACAAGATGCAAAACGTGAATGAATACCTCAGAGTACTATTTTGCAATTATCCCTAGAATTTTATACATCATTGATCAGTAATATCATTACTGAATAATCACAAAGTGCATTCGCGCCAAAGGTCATTGGAAGGCTAAGTGTATTTTCCGAGGTAGTGAACTGATAGTTGAGAAATAGAACTGGGTTCTTGAGGCTGTAAAATTATTGTCAATAATCTATAGAAACGATCTTCTATCATAGCAGTTTAAACATAATAGTTGCGTTCTGTGTACATATTTGTAGCTTATACCCGTACATTAAAAGCTATAATATATTAGCCACCTGATGAAAACATGTTATCAAGAGTTAGGGGTGCAGTTTGTTTTAGTATAAACATCTCTTAAAGCTTATTTACAAAGAGCATGCTCCAGAAGAAAAAAAAAACAGAATAAGAATAATAAAATACCATAAGAAGTAAAAAGGTCGTCAACGAATGGAAATAACTATTAAGAATATGAATCAATGTTTGCTGCATTGTGTAATACAGATGTTGATCACGGGTCAAACAAACGGGGTTCATATCTTTGCATCTTTTAATTTTTAAGTCTATATGAACTCTAGGATGTTTTCTTACAAGCTACTCGTGATTCGTGAATGATGTTGATTTGTTTAGACTTAATCATGTCATGACAGAAGGAAGATTCTGCTCAGATACATCAATTTATACTTCACGCATCTCTTGATATTGTTCAAGACCTTGCATGGACCACTAATGCTATGTGAGTTCTGTTGTTCTGGTGTATAGGCTTATTATCCTGTTAAATTTATTTGTTACTAATATTTTCTGTTATGATTTTTATGCAGGTTTTTGAAATCAATCGACAAGTTTAATGATTTGGTGGTGTCAGTGTATGTTACAGCAGGTCATATCCTTTTACATATGTAGCTTGTACTTATTATGACTCAGATTCTGAAAAACACAACTCCGGATAGTCTGGATGACCATGACCATAGGATCTAAACCGTCAGCGAGACAATAACGGACTTAGTTGGTTCTGTTAGAACTACAGAACCCAGAACGTGTCTTTCATGACCACCGATAGTTTGACCCTTTTGGCATAACATGAGGCTCTGTTGGTGAAAAGTCATTGCATCGTGTTCACAATATTTGTATTGAACCATTACTCTTACACTAGATTGACATATGCTTAACTTCTCGAATCGTACATACAAGACTTATGCTTCTTCACGACTCCCGCAATGAGGATGGGATTAAGAGCTTTTTCCAAGAAGTTCATGAGCTTTATATCAAGGTGAAGTACTCTTAGGCATTTTCAGTAGGTTGCAAAAATGGATACCTCAGGGTACTTTTTTGCAATTATCCCTATATTTTTTTCCATGGGGTTGATCAAAAGATCATTATTATTTTTTACAGAATAGCCCTTTCCTTTATCTCTAGTGGGTATTTTGTTTGTTGACGAATATGAACTTTGCAGGTTCTTCTCAATCCTCTGTATCTGCCAGGTTCTCGCATTACAGCATCACATTTTGATACAAAAGTGCGTGCCCTTGCGAGAAAATATATCTAGCGGCCACTTGATTCAGTCGACGGTTAGCCTCTGCAGGTGATCCCGTTAAGATTTCACCATGTTTATTTTAACAAATTTGAAGGATTTTATAATTTTAATTTAGATGGTCGAATGTGAGTAATCGTGTTCTTCCACTTTGAGCATTGCTCTTACTCAAATAGTGTTAGCTTTTATCTGATAATGTTTCATCTTATATAAATTGCAAATTCATTTATCCCTTTGCAGTTATGAGCAAAACTTCTTCTTTCCATTGGAATATTGAAATGTCACATGCATACATTTATAAGAGTCAATTACTAAAATGCTAACTTATCGTTGGTGATCCAAGAGTGTTATTTTCCTTGTAAGCGGCTTCCTCTTATTGGGCAGGTTCACTTTGGTGCGATGATGGAGCTTCTGCCACCCGTTCATCTTCTTATTAGCCAAAGCCTTCACATTATCTCCGCTCCCTATTCCTTTAGGTGGCTTCGGTTTCTTAGCTTTCTTGACATGCACCAACATCCCCAAAAACTGCCCTGCCTGATTTTTCCCTGCCCCTTTCGTCCCCTCAGATTTCCTCGACACTTGGATCGCTCTACTCTGACCAACCTCAGCCTTGTTTGTTGGGGAGTTTATGACCTTCTGCACTCGCTTCCAATTAGATTTGGAGTGTCCCTCCTTTGTATGATCCTTCTGGTCTCGATGATCCTTACCACCGTGATTATGAAAGGGTTGGAGGATCAACCCAAACATGTGCTTCACTTTCCTCAGCCCTCCCTTCCCCTTCTCTTGCTTCACTTGCTGGTTTGATCTCTTCATCTTAGGACTCACATTACCATTGCTATGCTCACTCTGTCTCCTATGAATTTTCTCCGAGCAATTACTTCTATCACCTCTAATGCGTGCTTTTGTTTTTGAAATTTGACCCGCTTGGCGATGGTTCTTGGGTGAGGAGAGAACCTCGCTCTCACCATAACTGTCGCTACTTTGCTGACTTGTCCAGGTAGGTGACGAGTAAGCCTCACTCTCACCGTTACTGCTGCTTGTTTGCTGACTTGTCAAGCTAGTGTAAGAGCCCAAGCTAGCACTGGCGGTATCTTCATACTCTTGTTCATACGGAAGAATCTCCCTCTGTGAACTCTGGTAAGATTTACTGTCATCGTCCCAACTCCTTTCTTGAGACGATGCTTCGCTGTAGACCTGACCGGACTTGTGATGATCCAGTAGAGTTGGACTGATGATTCTCCTATGGCCCGGATCTTTATCCCTTGGCCTATTCCGTGTGAGCTTGTGGGCGTGCCCTTTTGACGCCATTGAGCTGACTGACATAGGTGGAACGGGCGCTCTGGGTTTTACAACCTTAACATTCTTACTGTGCACATGGTTTTTGTTCATCCAAGGAGCAGAAGAATCCCGGCTCATACTCTGATTTGGTGACCTGGGTCTTCTGGCTAACTGGCGGCTAGACCGGTCATTGCTCTTGAGAATGCTTCTAGAAGCACTACTCTGTCTCGTAACGCCGCCTAGGATGGGACTGTGAGTCTGATTCAGCAGCCAATCATCGATGTCGGGTTCCCTAGGTGTCTGAATCCTCTGCTGCCAACTCAGACTTGGTAGATTCTCCTGTTCCTGATTGTTCAGATTCCAGGCTCTACGGCGAGACGAGACTGTGTCCTCTGCTAAGTTAAGCTGCCCCATACCGCTCCATTCACAAGCCCTGCAGCTACTCCTGTTTTCTAGATTGGCTGAAGAGACGTCACGTTTAAATACAGCGCCTGCACGACAGTTAGAATCTTTACGAGTAATTTGGGGAACGCCACGCTTGGAATCTTCCCGAGTGATTTGGGGAACACCGTGCGTGTGTTTCGATATGTTTGGTGAAGGAGGAGGCACTGAATTAGAAGTGGCCACTTGACTGCAACACTTCGCATTAGAAACTCCCAATTTGGACGCTATTATCTGCATATACAAAGTTAAGCTTGCTCAGAGATCAGAATTTCAATTACTATAAGAGCACGTGCAATGCAGGGCAATTCAGACACCTAGGGACACGGGGCTGGCTGTTCGGATTTTCCCTGGTTAATCACCGCCAACATTGTGGGAGACTGAGTGAATCGGGGCTAATCGCCCGATGCTCTAACAGGAAAGAACATTAGCCATTCTACTCGGAAAAACAACAGATGCAACATACCTCTGAGTGATTCTGAAGAACCCTTTCAGCAGCACCATCCAGCAAATTCTTCAGAAGGAGACGAGCTTTCTCGTCCTGCTGTACACGACAAGTTCACGACGAACAAAACAAGATCAACACAAATTTTTAGGTTGATGAAAAAAACTATTATAAATATATATAGAACGGTACAAAAAAGGCTTACAAGTTCAGGAGTTTGACCATCTCCTGCTCTACCAAGGAGAGCATACAATTTTGTCAAGGCAAGGAGGTCAGAGCAGATCATCTCAGGTTCCATTTCTTCAAATTATTGTCCTGCAACGGAAAAGCTACTTCAAATAACGGGAAAATTCTACTCTAGTCTAGTCTAACCTCGATGTTGAAGTAGGTAAACAAGCTTTCATTCATGAATATGTTACGTGTAAATAACCCGTGGTCATAAATCAAGCGAATCAATGACAATGAAATTGGAATTAAATAGCAGAACACAACCAATGAACGAACCCACAAATGTAACACGACCACGAACCCTAAACCTGAATTCAATCGAAACCCAGAACAGTGTAAGGCTTCGTTTCCAATTTTGAACAGAAGATTGGAGAAGAAGACCGACAATCCGAATCGAAAACCCATATGCAGATTCATCAAAAAAATCATGTAAAAAATAAGTAAATCCATCACTTACCAATGCTAAATAAGAACGCAATGAATCAATTGTGAAGGATTTGAACCGACTCCTGCATGGTTTTTTCTTTCTTTCCCGCTTTTGGATTGTGATGAAAAATACGAGTTGGGGCGCGAATCTGACTCAGGATGGTAACGGTTACATTTTTTTGGGGTTATAAAAAGAAACGGTTAGCTTGATGAGTAAGCCTTGTTTTATTTTCATTAAAGTTGGAGTATGCTTTGTAACTGTAAGATATAAGGATATATATATAAAAAAATGCTAATAAGTTCTGGGTGATATCATAATGTTTCAACTTTCAAGCTTGGCAAAAATATACCATCAATTTTATTTTGAGGTAGCTCTATCTTAGTGTCCTAAAAGTTTTAGGGTCTATTTTCATTATCTTAAAAATAAAATTTCTCGTTTCACTTTCCTCGAATTTTGTTCGTTTCAATTTAGCACCCACGGTCAACTTTCCGTTTATTTTTTGACCAAAAATCGTCATGTGCCTGACACATGACCCAAATAGTTATGTAAAATGTCGAAATTGCCCCTCAAATCATTCCCAAATTCTTTCTTCTAACAATTTATGTTTGATTCACTAGACTAAGTTAGAAGAATTTGAGGAGAAATTTCAGATCTATTTGTGTCAGATACATTACGATTTTCCCTCGAAAAATGGACGAAAAGTTAACGATGATACTAAATTGAGACAAACAAAACTCCAGGGTAGTAAGACGATTTTTTTTAGTGTAGTGGAAATGGAGTTACCCTTTTTATTTTTGATGTATATTGAGTCGGTAAATTGTCTTTTTTGTTGTTGTTGAAAATAATGCCAAATTTTTATATATCCGGAAACATATACATAGATCTAATGAACATACATGATAAAAAAGAAAGTACAGACATGCTATGGACGACTATGACTGAGCCTTGATCGACCTTGTCATGCCTTTTCAATAATGCAACAAAAGACTTCAACGGTTTAAAAAAGTGCATACCTAAAATACAATACATGCATATCTATCACACAGGTTCACACAAGTTAAACTCAAAACCTCTCATATAAGACGTTGAGCCTTACCACTATACCGTCCCTTTGGGACCGGTAAACATTATCTTAAATTATACGGAAAAAAATACATTTAAGTTTCTCAATTCAACAAAAATAAATCAAATTTGCTCTTGAATTTAGGAAATCTAATAGTTACCTTAATTTGTTTTCTCATCCCACCTTAGAATCAAGGGAACAAACTTAGTTTCGCAAAACGCCGCCGTTTTACATATTCCCTCAATCCACCACTAAAGCCCTAAACACTGATATATATATCTCTCCCTCATCCTTCCTTCCCCGCACGCACACTGCGCTTACTCTTGGATCGATCTGCTTCTGTACCGAATCGAACCCTAGCCACCGTACAGCTCGGTTCCGTCACCTCCGTGCTTCCTCCGGCCAACAGAATCTGCACCCGCCGTGCCCTTTGTTGCCGCCGTCTATACCTCTCAATTTGCCGGTATGTCTACCTGAACCCTCTCGAACTTGTACAAGTATTGACTAATTTGGCTATGATTCATGTCTTTCATGGTTAAGAAGGTATAATATTTGATATATTTAGGCTGTATTGAACGTTACCATCCCTTGGTGCTTTCCTTATAATTAGATGAACTCATTAAACCCTTTTTTGCATTAGATTATCAATGCATAGATATGTTACAATTATGTATTTTCAGCCGGAGAAGATGATTTTTAAACTAATCATGTTTGTTTATAATGCCCAAATAGTGTGTATTGCTATTGTAGTAAAGTATGGATCAATAGTTCAAAACCCGAACATCATTGTTGACCTGCTAATAGAGTCAAGCTTGGATTTGCTCGGCCTTCAGTGTTTATTAATCTAGAATTTGAATTAGGAATCCTCATTAGACTAAGAGGGTGCCTCAGTGAGCTATTATATTAGCCTGGTTGAGCTCCAAAATCCCAATCTATGCACACAGTTCGGGTGTTACTTTTATGATGGTATGCTAATGGGTTAATGTTAGACTAGGAGTGAGCCTCAATGAGCTGTTATATTAGATGGGTTGAACTCCCAATCTATGCACACAGTTCGGGTGTTAATTATATGATGGTATGCTAATGGCTTAATGATACAACCAATTAAGTTGAGACAGTATAATTACCAGCAGCATTGCATATAGAGCCAATCCTCGTTGACAATGGAATTTGTTTAGACCCATCAATTAATAATGTGCTTGGTTGAAATTATGCATTGTAGATGATTCTTATCTGTGTTTATGCTCAAGTTTTTTTTTTGTTTGGCCATTGGGCTAGTTCAATTAAAGCACTTGCATGCATGAACTACTTGATATATTTCCTCGATTTTTCTGGTTGAGTATTTATCTTGGTTAATGATCGTATATCACCATAAATTCAAGTTTTTTTTATGTCCAACAATTTAAGTGCTGCTATCTTTTCTATGCAGATGAAAGTTCTTATATTTGTATGGTTCCTATCTTCTTTTTTCTGTTTATATATTAACATGACCTGATAAATTGTGCACCTTATCTCACATTTCTCTACGTTATCTGTGTAGCACTATGCTTATTTTTACTGTAAATATTTCATATTTTGTGTTAGCTATGTTACAAATATCACTCTTTTTCTGGAGTCAGGTTTCTAGTGTCCTGAATTTTACAAATACAAGATGTCGAAGTTCTGGAACCAGGTTTGTAACACTTTGACATCATATCTCAGTGAAGTTTTTGTAGCACTCAATGTTCTTATGCTTAATCAAGGATAATTGAACAGACTACCTTTGTTTTGCTGTTAGGGTGGAAGTGATTCAGAGGAGGACAGTGATTTTGATCAAAGTGAAATTGAGGATGAGGTTGTTGAACCTACCTCTCAAGATCCTACAAGCAAATATCTCCGAGGAAATGCTAGTGATAGTGATGACGATGATGGCCAGAAGCGTGTTGTCAGGTCTGCCAAAGACAAACGCTTTGAGGAAATGTCATCAACAGTTGACCAGATGAAGAATGCAATGAAAATCAATGATTGGGTCAGCTTACAAGAAAATTTTGATAAGATTAATAAACAGCTTGAGAAAGTGATGCGTGTGACAGAATCTGAGAAGGCACCTATGCCTTATATTAAAGCACTTGTTATGCTAGAGGACTTTTTGGCCCAAGCTTTGGCCAATAAGGATGCAAAGAAGAAGATGAGTAGTAGTAATGCCAAGGCCTTAAACTCAATGAAACAGAAACTGAAGAAAAACAACAAACAATATGAGGATATGATCAATCACTTCAGAGAAAATCCTCAGGTTGAAGAGGAAAATGATGTAGATGAGGATGAAGAGGAGGATGAAGAATCAGATTCAGAGTTTGAGGAGGATCCCGATAAGATAGTGATCAGGTCAGATTCTGATAATGATGAAGATGACGAAGATGGTGATAGGGATAACCAAGATGAAGGTGGGGTCTGGGAGAAGATGATAAGCAAAAAAGACAAGCTTATGGATAAGCAGTTCACGAAGGATCCTAGTGAAATCTCATGGGATATTGTTAACAAGAAGTTCAAGGAGG